>JAWPHD010009681.1:0-101183 GCA_037043455.1 Cyrtodaria siliqua | reverse complement strand
CGGTCAATTAACACCGAGTATGAAGTAGAATCTGAGCCTTTATTGAAAACTACTTTATACACAAATACAACCAAGAACAAAGTGTATGTTCGTACTTGTGATGATAGTAGAAATAATAGTATGGTATCGTACGACGCTCTAGATATGCAGGTAGTTATTGACTTACAGAATGCAGATCCATCAAAATAGGAAACCAGAGTGGCAGGAGGTTGTGCCACTCTCAGTAGAATTAAAATATTACTGGAATCGATTTTACAAACGATATTTTATATCGCAAATGGGAAAGTAACAATGGCAAACTGATAGAATGGCACGTCGTAGCGCCACGTGCAATGTTAGCCAACATTATGCGAGAATTACACGACAGTCCAACAGGTGGTCGGTCACCTTGGGGTGAAGAAAACACTTTATAAAGTGCAAAAACGTTTCTTTTGGTTTCGCATGCGTACATATGTGGAGAATTGGTGCAAGAAATGTGATCTATGTGCATCACGAAAAAGACCAATAAAAAGGCCAAAATCTGCTATGAGGCAGTATAATGTAGGTGCACCATTAGAACGAGTAGGTATTGATATCATGGGACCCTTACCCTTTAGTAACACAGGTAACATATATAATCTCATGATATCAGACTACTTTACAAAATGGCTCATGGCTATTCCGGTTGAGAACCAGAAAGCTACTACAGTGGCAACAAAATATGTTGAGCGATTCATATCGATATTTGGTGTACCCCTCCAAACTCACTCAGATCAAGGATCTAACTTCAGTTCTCTTATCTTTCAAGAAATGTGTAAAATTCTTGGCTCAGAAAAAACAAGAACAACTCCCATGAGACCACAGTCAGATGGTCTGGTTGAAAGGGCAAATCGTACAGTACAAAATATGTTAGCATCATTTGTATCAAGCCATCAAAAAGATTGGGACCAATACCTACCCATAGTCACAATGGCTTACAATACTGCAAAACATGAAAGTACTGGATTTTCCCCGTCAACTATGATGTCTGGTCGAGACATACATGTACCAATAGATCTGGTCAGGGGAGTACCAGATCAATCAGTCAGTAATATGGAGAGTGACTACGGCCATGAATTAGAACAAACAATATGGGATAGTCATGAAATAGCCCGTAAACACATTACAATGGCCAGTGACACACAAAAGAAACAGTATGATCACAGAATTAAACAAAATGATTATTCAAAAGGTGATTTGGTATGGCTATTCTGTCCACAGCATAACCCAGGGCGAAGTGTTAAACTATCCCGTCCTTGGGTGGGTCCATATGTTATCACAAAGGCAATAAATGATGTAATCTATAGAATCCAACTAAGCTCACGGTCAAAAGCAAAAGTGGTACACCATGATAGGTTAAAACCATATGAGGGAAGATAAATTGAACATTTCATTGACAAAATTTTATATTCTTTTATTTTCAGTACGTTTGTACGATCTGCCGGAACGTGAAGTTTCCGAAATACCATGCCATCATGCGTCACGTACATGAAAAACACATGGCTTCTCCTACCAGTGTCTTCTATGCTTTTCTCTTTTCACCAGAAGGAACTATAAACATGGTTGTCAAAATGTTACAAATGCAAACATGGAATATATGGCTCCTGATGGTACCAGAAGTGAACAGGCATATCATAAATTCAGACAATGGAAGCTTGAGAAGCAAGGTGGGTTTATCAAAATTCAAAATAAGGAAACTACACCAAAAGAAACCCAGGAAGCTCGTCTGAATTTGGAAATGCCACCATCCAGGAAGGTGACATGTCCTACACCGGTATTGGCAACAGTATCTAAAGTAACGGAAAACAAGAGGCCCAAGAGGGCCTGTGGACGCTCTACTGGCTAACATGGCTCTTATAACATCAATGAAGCGAGTGACTGCCATTTACGTTTTTTTTTTAATGTTTCGGGCAAACAACACCTTTTTAACTAAATCAAGGGCCATAACTAAAGAATCTGGTAAAGTTTGATAAAGATCAGATGTAAAATGAAGGCCATACCGTATTAACGAGGCAAGATATGGCATATTTAACTAAATCAAGAGCCATAACTCCTCTGTTACTGGTCCGACTGGTACAACATAGAGCTAAAAAAAAAAAAAAAAAGATATATATGAAAAAAAGGAATCATTTCAAAAAAAATAAAAATAAAAAAAAAGAAAGAAAAAAGAAAGAAAGAAAATTAATTAAAATAAAATTAATAATAATACAAAAAATCTGGCAAAGTTTGGCAAAGATCAGAGGCAAAATGAAGGCCCTATTGCATGACAAGGAAAATTATAGCATTTTTAACAAAGTCAAGGGCCATAACTCCGCTGTTACCGGTCCGATCTGATTGGTTTTCGAACTTGACCAAGCTTTCATAGACATTAACAATCTGATGAAGTTTGGTAAAGATCGGATGAAAAATGAAGGCCCTATCGTCTTAACGAGGCAAAATATATCATTTTGAAGTAAATCAAGGGCCATAACCCGCTTTTACTAGACCGATATGGCTGGTTTTCGAACTTGTCCAAGCTTTCATTAATATTAACAATCTGATCAAGTTTGGTAAAGATCGGATGAACAATGAAGCCCCTATTGTCTTAACGAGGCAAGATATAGCATTGTTAACTAAATCAAGGGCTACAACTCCGCTGATACTAGTTCGATATGGCTGGTTTTCGAACATGTCCGAGCTGTCATTAATATTAACAATGTGGTAAAGTTTGGTAAAGATAGAATGAAAAATGAAGGCCCTATCGTCTTAACGAGGCAAAATATAGCAATATAGCATTTTTAACTAAATCAAGGACCATAACTCCGCTGTTACTTGTCCGATCTGGCCAGTAGAGCTAAAAACACAAAAGAAACAATAAAACTGTCTACGCCAGAAGCATCGCTAAAAAGACCCATATCGGTATCCGACGAAGAGTTACAGGACTTCGTACTACCATCTGTAGTGACACCTATTAAAAGGTCCAAACCATCTACTGACGTATTAAGCGATATCAGTGACATTGAGCTGGAAGCTCCAAAGGCCACTATACAGAGATCGGGAACGGTGGTGAAGAAAACACCAAAATCACCACGTTCAAGTTCCTCGTCTTCCAGTTCTAGTTCCAGTGCTTCAAGCTCTACAAGTGAACTGAAAACTACGAAAATATCAAAGTTAAAAACAAAAACAACAACATCTGCCAACAACGACAAACTAAAAATGCTTAGCAAAATCCAAGCAGAACTAATGGAATTGTGTATTGGTGGCAAGATATTTGCCACTAGTAAAGTTACATTAAGAAGTGACCCTAACAGCCTCTTCACTAAAGCACTTGGCCCTGATAGCCGATTCAAACCACGTGGTAATAGACTGTCATTTGATCGCGACCAGGGCTTCGCATTTTCGATTCGTGCTCAACTACGGGAAAACTTAAAATGTGATATAAGGACTCTTCCACACGAGTTAAAATATCTGTACGAACTATACTACGAGACCAAGTTCTATCAGCTGAGTGGACTACAGACCGCCGTCAAACAGAAAATTCAACAGATCAGTGTGTCGGGTGTAAATTTAGATGATTAAAGACATGTATAAAATTCAAAAGGAACTGACTTCGGTCTATACGTAGTTCTATACTTAGTATCAGTAAAGTGAACTGTTGTATTAAATTAATTAAATTTGTGTTCAATTGGAGGTGTTGGAACAGTGCCTAACATTATTAAAATTAATGTATTACTGTGTAGATATACGTCATTATGATATTTACAATATGCTAAGTAAAGATATCAATAAAAATCAATAAGTACTACTAAATGTTATTAATGATGTTAAAAGATTTATTTTAAATAAAAACGTACCTCAAACTACATTTGGGGACCAAATCCATATTTGGACGGGGGCTATGTAACGCTGATCTTTCACTATGTCATTACAGCTTATATGCTTTGGTTTGCTATATTATTGATATGAGTATTCATTGAGTTGTGTAGGTTATTATAAAATGCTGATATAAAGTTGTGTTTAACAATTGTTGACATGTCGTTCTGTACGATTCAATATGTGCATGACTTAAATGATTTTGACTATTGAACTATTGATATATTCCAAGAAACATTGCATACAATAATTGTTGATTTCTAAACTTTATGAACTGTGTCAACATGTATTTTGCATGCTACGATTACTCACCCCCTCCGAGTCGCCATATTGTCGTTTATTCGCGTTGTCATCAATCACCATCAATAGAATTCATTTCGCAACAGAATTTAGAACAACTGCTTCCACTGTTACTTTATGACATTCATTAATACTGTTTTGTAAATGACTTTTTGACAGATCCAAAACTTTCCAAAGTCAGCAAGACTTATTCTGGTCCATTCGAATTACTCGACGTTTTTCATTTAAGCTATGTTTCTAGATGTAGCGATTGACACCGTGACGTCAATCTCGCGCTGTGACGCATTACTATTCTTTGATTGGCTAACGTCCGTATAAATACTTTCGAACCGCGAATTTCAAATCAGTGTTTATTCACTACTCGATGTGTATGGTCTAAAGTACCAAAGACGCATTTTTCGCCCATTTCAAAATATTGTCAATTGGTATATTATAGACCATCACTGAAGAGGTATATTGGTTATTATTGGTACAGCATTAAAATAGTACTGAAAGTACTTGATAAATACAATGTTGCCAATATATACCAAAATTCTCCCAACTCCGTAAAAATCTCAAAATAAACCCGATGCATTTGTAAACATCCGCCGCTTTTTGGCAATTGACAAAATGTCATCAAAAGCTTTATCTAAATTCAAAAATCACTCAGAGTGGGTAGCTATATATTTTAAAACATGTATGTTGTTTTATTTACGCCACGTTACCAATGTTTGTTCTAATATAGTTTCCATGTTTATAAAATGTCTAGAAAAACATAATAACTAAATGTTGAAGACATAATAAAAAGTTAAACATGAAACTTTACTTCTAGCCTCGAACGTTTTCATTTCCTTACCAAGTAAATTAAATAGTAGCCAAAAGCCAATGATCAGACGAACCCTTGCGGTAATATTGAAACCCGGTATTAAACAGGTATATTACCAATATATACCAAAGTTGGTTAAAAAACAGGATGTCGGCATTGCACGGCAATCACCTATAACAATTAGCCCATTGCCTGCATATAATTAAATGTTATAACATTATGATAATAAATACTGAAAATGGGATACCTTGGAAGTAACAAACATAAACAAGAGAGAAAGGTAGTAATTGTTTTATTGAGTCTGTTCAAGAGAGGTCGAGAATCCCTTAAAAAGGCTCATGATACATCAGCTGGTCCTGATGATATCCAATTATTAAAACATTTACCTGAAACCTGTCTCTCTACCCTTCTTGATATATTTAATAAGGTTTGGGTGACAAGAAACTTCCCCGATTCTTGGCGGGAAGCAATCGTTATTCCAGTCCCCAAACTTGGAAAGGATCATAAGGACCCAATAAATTATCGCCCTATTGCTTTAACGAGTTGTATATGTAAAACCATGGAACGAATGATTAATCGTATCAAAGTGGATTCCGGCGCCAACGAGGCACAACAGACAATCTCATTCGATTTGAATCATTTATTAGGGAAGCTTTCGTAAAGAAAGAACATCTAGTCGCTGTATTTTTTGACTTGGAGAAAGCTTATGATACTGCATGGAAGTACGGTATTATGAATGATCTTCATGACCTTGGTCTTAGAGGTCGCTTGGCAATTTTTATAGAGAATTTCTTAGAGGACAGACAGTTTCGTGTCCGAATGGGTTCAACCCTCTCTGACATGCATGAGCAGGAGATGGGTGTGCCACAGGGCAGCATACTCTCTAAGAGCCGCCTGCCTGACAAGGCCTCTATCTTTTCAGCTGAACTTAAGGCAATTGAACTTGCCAGTTAACAATAAACTCCATCCAATTAAACCGTTACTCGGAGAATGGCGTTCTTCTAGTAGACCCATTCGTCGAGAGGAAGTTGTTGTCCCGGTGCAGGATAGGGCATACACGTTATACTCATTCATATTTATTACAAGGTGAGCAATTACCGGAATGTATACCCTGCTTTGCACCGTTAACGGTCAAACACATCTTATTGGAATGT
Source organism: Cyrtodaria siliqua (assembly GCA_037043455.1). Classification (NCBI taxonomy): domain Eukaryota; kingdom Metazoa; phylum Mollusca; class Bivalvia; order Adapedonta; family Hiatellidae; genus Cyrtodaria; species Cyrtodaria siliqua. The sequence continues at coordinate 95,054 of JAWPHD010009681.1, read as the reverse complement.
GTAGACTTTGATCCTATGCGTCAAAGGTACTACAATGTTAATACTATGAAAGAGTTATTTGATACTGTAGATTTTAGTCTTGTTTTAGATTTCCTGAAAGAGATCAGACTATATAAATCATTGTAATGTGTTCTTATATATATTTACATGTTTATATACCCGTTGCCGGGCATTTATTGATTTACATACATAGTTTATATTACACCTTATCATCCCTTATTTTAATTTTATTTTTAATAGTTTTATCTTTATATATTTACATTAATTTTTAATTAATACTTCGTTTTTCATATTTTTTTGCGCACAATATGACCTATTTATGTGTCGACGTGCCGTAAAACACCATTCATTCATTCATTTAGTAAAAAAATAACAGTATAGTTCAATGCATCAATCCTGGTGTGGATTGCTCTCTATATGATGACGACTTTGTTGTATGTTATCGTGCAAAAAACATGAACACTATTGAGAGACAACTTCAACAATGTCTCAATAAACTTCAGACCTGGTCTGATGAAAATGGTTTTAAATTTTCTAAATCTAAAACTAATTGTATGCACTTTTGTCAATTACGTAAACATCATGAAGACCCTCATCTAACACTGGATGGATCACCAATACCAGTAGTAGATGAGGCAAAATTCCTTGGTCTTATTTTCGACCGTAAATTAACGTTTATACCACACCTTAAATACTTGAAGGCCAAGTGCCTTAAAGCTCTTTAATTTACTTAAAGTTGTTGCAAACACTAACTGAGGAGCAGATCGTGAAGTCCTTTTACAAATTTATAGATCTCTTATCAGATCCAAACTGGACTACGGCTCAACAGTATATGGATCGAGTCGCAACAGAAATATAAAATAATCGGACAGGGAAAGTAGCATTCAAGGAGGACAGTAAACCACAAAACACAGAAACAAACACGCAAACAGACAAACAAGAAGGCAAAAGCAATAATAAATGCAAACGACATCACAAACACAAAAAGGCTCGATCCTATACATAATCAAGGATTACGACTCGCCTTAGGTGCCTTTCGTACATCACCAGCCGAAAGTCTATATGTTGAAGCTAATGAACCATCACTGTCTCATAGACGGGACAAGTTAGCCCTTCAATATGCCATTAAATTAAAGTCTAACCCTTCAAACCCAACTTTCGATAATGTCTTTAATCCTAGTTGTGAACCTCTTTTTGATCGAAAACCGAAGGCCATCCGACCATTTGGTCTTCGTATTAAACCAAAATTAAGAGACACTGAAATCGACCTAAATTTGATTGCCAAGTACAAAGTACCACAAATTCCACCGTGGACTTTGGAAACACCAACAATTATTTTCGACCTTTGTAATAGTAACAAATCCAGTACAGACCCTACTGTCTTTCAAAGCAAATTTAATGAAATTAAATCGAAATACAGCAACTTTCAACATATATACACAGATGGTTCTAAAGATGGAGATAAGGTAGCTGCAGCAGCTGTTGTTAACAAACACAGCATAAAGAGCCGCCTGCCTGACAAGGCCTCTATCTTTTCAGCTGAACTTAAGGCAATTGAACTTGCCTTAAATTATATTCAGGAATCTGATGATGACCATTTTGTAATCTTTTCTGATTCCCTTTCATTTCTTCAAGCACTGGGTAATATGAAACATGATAACCCAGTTATGCTCCAACTTTTAGAAAAGTACAATTCTCTTATAATTGATAATGTTATTATTTTCTGCTGGTTTCCAAGCCATGTAGGAATACGTGGTAATGATAGAGCTGATAGTGCTGCTAAAGCAGCATTAGGTTTACATATATCTGATACCAAATTACCTTATACCGATTTTAAAAGTTGTATTAACACATATATTCCTAACTCTTCGCAAGCCGCTTGGGATTTGTCAGTTAACAATAAACTCCATTCAATTAAACTGTTACTCGGAGAATGGCGTTCTTCTAGTAGACACATTCGCCGAGAGGAAGTTGTCCTAGCCCGGTGCAGAATAGGGCATACACGTTATACTCATTCATATTTATTACAAGGTGAGCAATTAGCAGAATGTATACCCTGCTTTGCACCGTTAACGGTCAAACACATATTGCTGGAATGTGTAGACTTTGATCCTATGCGTCAAAGGTACTACAATCATGTTAATACTATGACAGAGTTATTTAATACTATAGATTTTAATCTAGTTTTAGATTTCCTTAAGGAAGTCAGACTATATAAATCATTATAATATGTTCTTGTATATAATTACTTTTTTATACACCCGTTTTCGGGCATTTTTTGATTTACATCTATAGTTTATATTACTACCATATCATCCCTCATTTTTTAATAGTTTTATCTTGATATATTTACATTAATTTTTAATAATTCTTCATTTCTTCATCTTTCGTCAGTTTTTGCGCAGAATATGACCTATTTATGTGTCGACGTGCCGTAAAACACCATTCATTCATTCATTCAAGAGAGGTAATATAATTTGCAACACCTCTTACGCCCTCTAGCATCCGCTAATGAGTATTCTACTTTAAAGCTGTAAAGTTTCAAGCGGTATTCTATTTAAAACCACAAAGAGTGGGTTTGGTTCTCCCAAAGGACAAGTAATTAAAACAATACTGATTTGCAGTCGGTGCGACATTTTACAGCCACCACACAACGCTAAACAAACGCTCGTGTGCATGGCAACATATAATGAAAAAGCAAATATGTGGCTTCGAGGTACAATGCCATTTCATGATCAACTACATGTAGTCTGAGAAAAGAATTCTGCTGAAGTAGGATTATATATGAACATTGCAATATAATTATAATCTTTAATTACTGTGAAATCATTAATATTCGGCGGGATTTAACTTCGTGGATTTCGAGGTTGTAATGCCCAGAAGTTTGAATAATGCGTATGAAAACGGCCGTGATTTGGAATATATAATGTACAGTAGCATTAGCAGTTGTGGACTCATCATTTAGCCAATAACTGTTGAATCAGGTTATATGTTGTCAGTAAAGTAGGTTTACGTATTTATTAAACATTTATTTTGAAAAAAACACAAAAAAAAACTTCAATGTTTGTTTTAAACTTACCGATTACTTACGTTCGCAGTTGTTTACTAGTAGATCGTTCACGAATGGTATTAACGTTTGTTATCGTTGTCATCAATTACCGTGTACTTCGTATTATTTGTTCGACAACTGGGTGGTTTCTCGACAAATTGAACACGGAACATAGTTGTTATATTTTATCAACAAGAACATTCTTGAAACGGACAGAACATTAATAAAAGAAAATGGTGTTTTGAATACAAGGAAAATACAGCAATCGAATTGTGTATCTTTTCAATGACCTAAGCGGTATTGGCCGAGATAAAATTTGAGTAACAAATCAATAAACCAGTCAAACGTGCGTCGTACGCATGACCTATTACTAGAATACACAGGCAATATAAGTAAAGTTAAGCAATGGTGTCAAACATAATCTCCGTTAATTGGATGTGTTTAATAGTTAATGTCTCATGGTTAATTGGGCAATTTGACATGCGACAGGAAATGAGTGACGTATTAGTGGCCAGACAGTTCTGCCGGATGTTTTTCCACTAGGCAAACATGGACAAAACGGATGATTTTTCTTCAAAAATCAGAAATGCACGAATTTACGTCCCCTCGAACTTGTCTTTTAGAAAGAACCGCGAAATTTAATGATTCTACAGTATATCAGTATTGGAATATATAGTTTATGTAAAGTGATTCAATATGCATCACTGTTATGCATCACTGTTGTAAACACAACTTTATGTACAATGATGTACTAAATATCTGTGGCTTCTGGTGTCTGTAAAAACTGAGTGCGAAACCTTGATGTAAATTATAATTGTAAATTAACGAATTACGAAAAGTAGGTGAAGGTAATTCATTTGTCGGACGGACAAAGGTAACAATATATTCATTCCCGATCCACTTTCATGGCACACGTAATGGTAATAATAAATGTTATTAGATAGCTCGAAAATACTGGAATTTCCAAAAGTCAGTTATAGTATTTAGTGGAACTGTCCCTTTGTACCTTCTAATAAGTAAATTCAAAACTATAAGTTAAGCTTATTTCTTATGTTTAATCAGAATATCTATGTTATTCAAATTTTAGCGAGAAAACAATGTCATATATTATGCATTTGACATTCCACTAACAGCAAACAAGTAGATGCTAAGAGATGATGTGAGAGTTTGACTTCTTACGCGAATTTCCACTTTGCGTAATGGAATCATGTAGAAGAAACACAGAGATATCCGTTTATGTATTACTATGGATGTCATTGGTGAACCTTCTAACCTGTCAGCGATGTGTCATTTATAATGAGTCAATCCTTTATATTCTAATCTATATTATAATGTAAGTACGTCGTAACATAGATGAACTGCCATTACTTCCAGAATATATCATTACAACACAATCGTCTGTATTCTAAACACAAGCTGACGTTTGTCGTATTGATGTCACGGCATTGTGCGATGTTATAGTTCAAACTAATTAGTACGGGTACTAATAGCCCGGGTGTATTGCTAAACTGACACTCAAGAAACAAGAGTACTTTCAAAGAAATTTAAGTTAACTGGAAAAAAACACGTTATATTAGTTATGCCAATCTGATACGCCAAAACCAAGTATGAAGTTAGACATTTATTCTGTCAATCTTATACGACATAACCAAGTATGAAGTTAGGCATTTATTTTGTCAATCTGATACGACACAACCAAGTATGAAGTTAGGCATTTATTCTGTCAATCTTACACGCCATAAACCAGTATGAAGTTAGGCATTTATTTTGTCAATCTGATACGACATAACCAAGTATGAAGTTAGGTATTTATTCTGTCAATCTTATACGACATAACCCAGTATGAAGTTAGGCATTTATTCTGTCATCTGATACGACACAACCAAGTATGAAGTTAGGCATTTATTCTGTCAATCTGATACGACATAACCAAGTATGAAGTTAGGCATTTATTCTGTCAATCTTATACGACATAATCCAGTATGAAGTTAGGCATTTATTCTGTCATCTAATACGACACAACCAAGTATGAAATTAGGCATTTATTCTGTCAATCTGATACAACATAAACAAGTATGAAGTTAGACATTTATTTTGTCGATCTGATACGACATAAACAAGTTTGAAGTTTGCCACTGACCGTTCCATGGCGGTAGCCCTATTGTCAACCTTTTTGTGTTTGTGATGTCGTTTGCATTTATTATTGCTTTTGCCTTCTTGTTTGTCTGTTTGCGTGTTTGTTTCTGTGTTTGGTGGTTGACTGTCCTCCTTGAGTGCTACTTTCCCTGTACGATCTTTTTATATTTCTTTTAAGGCATTTATTCTGTCGATCTGATACCACATAAACACGTATGAAGTTAGGAAATTATTCTGTCAATTTATTACGACATAAACAAGTATCATCTGTAGAACAGCATCACTGAAGCGAAAATATGATGTGTCTATTTCCCTTGATGCTGATACATGGAGTGCGTGGTCCAGGGTAGAGCTATGGACTCCAGATCGAAAGATAATGGGTTCGATCCTCGCCATGGCCATGTTATTTATCCTTGAGCAAGATTAATCCACACTGCTTAGTACTGGTTCTAGGAAGCCGTCGAGAGTGATTAATATAAGTTGCAAAAACTTGTTTCGCAATCGATGTAAAAGAAATATGTTGAAAATGACACGTATTTCCCTTTTTGTCCAAAAGTATGCCCTGCCTAAGACTGGACGGGACATAGTAACACACCACCTCCTAAACAATAACAACAACAACAACACGACATACGTGCCTATTTAACTGTAAAACTGTGACCCTCGGATCACAATATGAACACACTTGGTACACGACTGAAAGCTAATGATATATTGCAATACTAGTATATGAAAGTTCCATGTCTTGTGGTTTCAGAGAATTAGACATTGTTATATTTTCCTTATATAGATTTATGGAAAACAAATTACCCCTGGAACGGGTTGAGCTTTAATCACATGGTCAGCATTTAACTAACTAAGAAGATGACCATAAACATATGATATGTGCAAAGTGTTAAAACTCTAGCTGTTTCAGTTTTATAGAGGAGTGGTTAAATATGTTTCTATGCACACACTTGATGTTTCAGAAAAGGATTTTGCACAGACGTTTTTCTAGCAGATACAAAAGTCGAACAGAAAATGTAGCTCTCAAGAAATATCCGTTATAGAATCCTGCTAATATAAGCTTTCTCATGGCCGAATGGAATTAAGGCGGGACCACGTAATGAAACAAAATCTAAAAACGCATTTCGGTTTATTGATATCCCACGACGAAGTGTTAATTGTCTTCTCGGTATAAGCATAGTCGGAAAGTAAATACAGACGAACAAAAAACAAGTTAATTTATAATGAATGTGAATCTTTCTATTACAAAACTGCATTGTATATTCTTAGAGCGGACACGAAATAGACATTATTCTAAGAATATAATCATGTGATATTGATCTTAAAGATACAGACCAGGGTGTCGAGTTATGCACGTCGTCTTTTTGTCTTGTTTGGCTTTTTATTCATCTTTAAAGTTGTTCTTTGTTCATCTGTGTGTTTGTGTTCGATTTTTATATCTCCTTTTATGGCATTTAATTGCAATTAAATTTTAACGATATTTCCTATACAGTGAGAATAGCCAAGATATAGAGTTTAATAACCAGTGTTTTGAGATACGGGAAATATCTCCCGAGGTAGAGAAATGGCCCCGATATAAGAACGAGTGCGGAGAACGAGTTCTTTTATCGGGGTCATTTCTCTACCGAGGGAGATATTTTCAGTATCTCAAAAACACTGGTTATTAAGCTATATATTACATAATTTAAAATGATATTTTATTAATATTTCTAATGATTCACGCCTTTTTACACCAGTTTGCACGAGAACGCCAAGACGACGTTACGTCATCCAAGACGACGTTACGTCATACAAACAAAACAAGTGCAACCGGAACTCTTCGTTAATTTCCGTAATCGTTGTTTTCTTGTAGCGGAATCTGACGACGACGTCCGTAAAACAATCGGAACGTCATTTGCCATTCCCGCCACTGACGGAAAAGGCCGAGCAATGTTCCGTACTGGGAAATATCTCCCACTGTAGATATAGCTTTTCTATTCCCAGTATTTCCTACACAAATCACAGACAGATATGTAATATATCATGCATGCTTACAGTTTAATTCAAATTAAATGTAATGAAAAAAGACAAAAATATCGGACAGGGAAAGCAGCATTCAAGGACGACAGTCAACCACAAAACACAAAAACAAACAGACAAACGAGAAGGCAAAATTAATAAAAAATGCAAACGACATCACAAACAAAAAAGGGTTGACAATAGGGCTAACTTCTTGGAACGGTCAGTGGCAACAAAGTCCGGTTCTATGGTGCACCAAAATGATACATAGGGTCCTATAGAAACCACAGCGTCCGAACGTAGGTGGCATCGTAGGTCCGCACTGTACTGCAAACAAGGACTTGAAACTACAATGAAAGAGACAAAAACAACAGAAAGGGTGGTGAAGACAGGGTAACCGACTTGGAACGGTCAGTAGGCCTACTGGTTAGCTTGAATCGATTTTATATGCGCACAATCCTCGCTATTATCCTGTCTTCAGTGCCCAAATAGACAAGACAGTGTAAACAAAACTACATCCCATCAAAAGGAAATCGCTAACAATAAAGTCCACATCCAGAGAAACCTCATACTTACCCTACTGTCATCCCATTAAAATAGGACAGTGTAAATAAAGAAATCCCCGCCATGATCTAATATCTAACCAACAAGGCAGCATCAATAGGCAATATAAGTAAAACACAAACATGCTCGTGTAAATATAATACAAAAAACAATAGCCTAGAAAGCCACAATGACGGTACTCAATGACTTGGCAGAAGCCAGAGCAACGAGAGAATAAACAATTAAGGGCACGACAAGAAAGATCATAGACAAACATCAAACGCCACCGTCCCAATGGGCTTTAGGTAGGCGTCATCATAGGGTCCACAGCCTGTCCGGTCATCGTACAATTAAAGAGGAAAGCATAGTGGCGAACTGTAATAGGGTCCAACACCAAGCATGCAGTACGTTGCAAAATGATAGGGTCATAACCTCTTTCGACAAACTTTTAACAAGTTTAACAAAGATAGTATGAAAGTGATCATGACCAAGAATCTTACGAAGTTTATAAATCACATCACCATAGAAGTCAGGTTGTGACAGTCCTTGTCGCAGAAGAGTCCTTAAGTTACTTTTATATTTGGAAAGAAGATCAGGGTTACGATAATAAATTTTGCAAAGGTTTTACGAAGTTTATGGTAACGATAACCCTGCTTGAGTAGCTTTTTAGATATACAAAGATTACGAATATTAAAGTCCTCAACTCGAGTACAAGCTCTTGAAAAACGAGTAAGTTGAGACACATACACCCCATAAGAAGTTGCTCGGGGAACATCCCCATCCAAGTGGGGGTAATTAACAATGTCAAAATTAAAATCATCTCTCTTGTCATAGATTTTGCAAATTATTTCACCATTTTCAATCGAGAGATCTAAATCAAGAAAAGAAGCGTTATTATCAGATATATTAGCTGTATTAAGCTGTAGTTCTTTCGGATAAATATCATCAACCATAGTTGGAAAGAAAGGGTTGTCAATGTTCAGTATGTCATCCAGATACCGAGAGGTGTCATTAAAAGCTTCAATAACATCTGCCTGGGTATGTGGTGAAAGCCTCAACATGAAATCCCTTTCATAGCAAAATAAAAACAAATCTGCGACTAGTGGTGCACAGTTCGTACCCATAGGGATACCAACAATTTGTCTATAAACGGTGGTACCATACCTGACGAAAATATTATCTAATAGGAAGATGAGTGCTTCACAAACTTCATAGCAAATCCACATAGTATAATTGTCTAAACTGCCGTTAGTAAAAAACACTTTAATATTATTACATGCGAAACCTTCAGTAACGACTGTTAGAATGGAAATTACCATTTACGTCTGTACTTAACGCTAACAGTTAATTTACTGTAAAATCTAATCCCCTGACGATAACAATCAAGCAATTATCATAGTGTATGCTGCAGATGAGATAATTATGTGCAGTTAACACCAATATGTACTATCATAAACTTCGCACGATCGATACATGTTGGCTGAAGTTAAAGGGACACATGGCAATCTTGAGTTTTATTCAAACATTAAAATTTGCTCCTCAGTTTACTTATCCTGCGTCATTTTGACTTTAAAACTGCATGCATATAATTAAATAAAAAATTGAGATTTCAACTTTCTTCACTATTTTACCAAATTTTTAAATATATTACTGGTGCAATATTATAAAAAGTTAGTAATATGCAAAAATAATTTGCTTTGAACTATTCTAACAATTAATATTAATGATTGAAAAAAATGCAAGTTAAGAGGAAAACTAACGGGACGCCGTGAGTTTTTAAAAAATCAAGATTGCCGTGTGTCCCTTTAAGGATTACGTCATCTTGTTTTGTGGTTTACTGTCCTCCTTGAATGCTACTTTCCCTGTCCGATCTTTTTATATTTCTTTTGATGCGACAGTTTTTGTGTTTTTTCGGTTTGAGTGCAATTTGCGACGGTAAAATCGATATTAATAGCTTGCTATAATAGCGAAAGAAAATATTTATATGCCATTAAATTAAAATCAAACCCTTCAAACCCAACTTTCGATAATGTCTTTAATCCTAGTTGTGAACCTCTTTTTGATCGAAAACCGAAGGCCATCCGACCATTTGGTCTTCGTATTAAACCAAAATTAAGAGACACTGAAATCGACCTAAATTTGATTGCCAAGTACAAAGTATCATAAATTCCACCGTGGACTTTGGAAACACTAACAATTATTTTCGACCTTTGTAATAGTAACAAATCCAGTACAGACCCTACTGTCTTTCAAAGCAAATTTAATGAAATTAAATCGAAATACAGCAACTTTCAACATATATACACAGATGGTTCTAAAGATGGAGATAAGGTAGCTGCAGCAGCTGTTGTTAACAAACACAGCATAAAGAGCCGCCTGCCTGACAAGGCCTCTATCTTTTCAGCTGAACTTAAGGCAATTGAACTTGCCTTAAATTATATTCAGGAATCTGATGATGACCATTTTGTAATCTTTTCTGATTCCCTTTCATCTCTTCAAGCACTGGGTAATATGAAACATGATAACCCAGTTGTGCTCCAACTTTTAGAAAAGTACAATTCTCTTATAATTGATAATGTTATTATTTTCTGCTGGCTTCCAAGCCATGTAGGAATACGTGGTAATGATAGAGCTGATAGTGCTGCTAAAGCAGCATTAGGTTTACATATATCTGATACCAAATTACCTTATACCGATTTTAAAAGTTATATTAACACATATATTCGTAACTCTTGGCCAGCCGCTTGGGATTTTTCAGTTAACAATAAACTCCATTCAATTAAACCGTTACTCGGAGAATGGCGTTCTTCTAGTAGACACATTCGTCGAGAGGAAGTTGTCCTAGCCCGGTGCAGAATAGGGCATACACGTTATACTCTCCAGAATGTATACCCTGCTTTGCACCGTTAACGGTCAAACACATATTGCTGGAATGTGTAGACTTTGATCCTTTGCGTCAAAGGTACTACAATGTTAATACTATGACCGAGTTATTTAATACTATAGATTTTAGTCTTGTTTTAGATTTCCTTAAGGAAGTCAGACTATATAAATCATTATAATATGTTCTTGTTTATAATTACTTTTTTATATACCCGTTTTCGGGCATTTGTTGATTTACATCTATAGTTTATATTACTACCATATCATCCCTTGTTTTTTAATAGTTTTATCTTGATATATTTACATAATTTTTTAATAATTCTTCATTTTTGTTCATCTTTCGTCAGTTTTTGCGCACAATATGACCTATTTATGTGTCGACGTGCCGTAAAACACCATTCATTCATTTAAATACTAAAACGAGGATCCTTTGAAAGCAACGAATACAAACTAAATAGAAAAGAAACAGACGCGTTTTATTGAGAAAAAAAATGAAAAAGAAAACGTTTATAAGTCCAACAGGAAGGGTAGCATTCACAGAATACTGTCATTTCAAGAAGGATTACAACGCAAAGGTGATTCAAAACGTACATCACAAACACATTCAGTTCAAAAGCACGTCACAAACATATAAGGGTTGACAACATGGGTACCACCTTCGAACGGTCAGTGGCAAAAGGGACCACCGGGGAGTTTAAACCGGTGCAAGGGTGCACCAAACCTCACTCTTACCCTGTCGTCATCCCTAAACAACAGGACAGTGTAAATAAATATAATCCCTTACATTTGAAAAGGCATAGATAGGTGTAATAAGAAAAAACACAGAAATGTTCATGTATATAATATACCAAAAATACGTTAAACCTAAGAAGCTAATCTCATATTTACTCCATGACTTGTCTGACGTTGGAGCATTAATGGGAAAACCGGTAAGGGTATGACAAAACGGGGTGAAGGACATACGAGGGATGTTCAAACAGTAATGTTATTTTGGAAATAAAATGAAAACAAAAAATGATATCGTGATTCGGTTTATTTCATACCTTTAAAGTAATCTCCATTTACAGAAATACACACTTTCAGTCGTTTCAACCATTTCCGGAAGGCGTCTTCATAGTCTGTTTTAGGGATACACGTTAGACACTGATACACAGCTGACCCGAGTGCTTGTCGCGAGGTGTAGCGCAGTCCAGATAGATGTTTTTTCAATCTTGGAAACCAGAAAAAGTCACACGGTGCCAGGTCTGGTGAATAAGGTGGATGTGGAAGAACTGTCACATTTTCTTCTTTCAAATATTCCGTCACAACGGCCGACTTGTATGCAGGGGCGTTATCATGCAGTAGCTGGATATGACGCATTCCGGTGGCTGGTCGGCATTTCCTGTAGTAGGATTTTAGTTTCGTTAGTACAGAATGTTTGTAGAATAGTCCAGTGACCGACGTTCCTCTTGGAACTGCGACCTGAATTGCAGGACCTTGGCTGGTCAAGAAAACTGCATACATAACCTTCTTCGTACTTTGTGTTCTCTTAGCAATACACGGCCTCCGTCCGTGTTTTGTGACCCAGATCTTATTATTGACCTTTCGCTGTGGTTCAAAATAGTGCACCCAGGTTTCATCTCCTGTTATTATGTCTGAAAATTTCCGGGTGTCGTTTTTTGGGTGCATTTTTAAAAGTTTACGAGCAGCTAAAACACGGTATCTCTTTTGCTCCTGCGTCAGAAGATGAGGTATCCATCTGGCTGATATGCGTCGCACTTTCAAAATATTCTTAAGAATACTATAAGTCGTTCCTGATGAGAACCCTGCGACTCGTGCTATCTGATGAGTGGTCAATCTCGAATCTTGCTTTACTATGTGCTTGACTTTTTTAATGTTTATTGGAGTGATGGCGGAGCGTGGTCTGCCAGATTTCAAGCCATCCAGAATGGATTCCTAGCCGGATTTGAATTTCCGAATCCATCTAGTAACAGTCATATACGATACTTCGTTATCTCCATAAACACTACATACCTCTTTGAAAACTTCTTTTGCACGTAATCCAATTTTGCTACGCGCCTTAATGTACCCTCGTATTTGAATACTATTTTCAGCTCTCTTTCCAACCATATTTTAATACAGTGTATATGACTAGTTGTTTTCTCGAACTGAACATATTGATTTATAAAACTCACACACACGTGTATTCGGTATCATTGGATTTAGAATGAATATATTTACGAATCCGTGAAATTTCACGATTTGCACGTGCGCAATTAAATAGTTATAGGACGAATAACATTACATTTTGAACGTCCCTCGTACATCAAACGGTCCCGCCTTAAAATATTGATGAACATGTTGTCTTAGAGTCTACCGCCCGTCCATGAAAGGTTAAATAAGGTACAACATCTCGAGATTCACGCCACCTAACACCGGCTTAGGCTAATATCACAATGAATTTACCTCATTCCTAACTAATATTACTGAGTGAACATTTTCTTTTCATATAAGCCACCTTACCTATAATGTGCATTCCAATATCGCATTAATAACTAAAGTTAATGAGCAGAAATCATTTTCTATTTCTAGAAACAGTGACCTTGACCCCAGTAGCTCCAAATGCAATCCCAAACTTTTGTTTCATATAAGCTACCTACACACCAAGCTTCATGCCAATACGTCATTCATAAATTATAGGCTTTGACCCCAGTGACCCCAAATGCAATCTCCTATAAGCTACCTACCCATAGTTTCATTCCAATATATCATTCCTAACTGAAGTTACTGAGTGGAAACCATTTTTCTATTTTTATTAAGTCTTTTTTTTTTTTACAATTTCTGTTGCCATAGCAACCATAATTTTTGACATATCAATAAAACAAAATCAAGCGCATGATCTCCTCACTACCTTTTAAATACATTTTCATTAACTTATCTTGAGCATTTCTTTTGTTATCAAAGGATTCATATATTGTGTGTATTTTTACTATTTCCGTTTTTTTTGTCGAATCAACACAATTAAATAGCGTGCATAATCCGCTCATTGCCCTCTACTAACATATCACGCTTTATAAAAATATTTTTTGTGACACACTGGTAGAGAACTAATAATTAAGATTGCCGTAATAATTAAGATTGACGTTGGCCAAGAGTTTGCATTTTGCCCTCTTCATATAAACAAGTTTAACTCATATTTAACATAGGTGAAGTAGGTCACCTCTTTTACTCAACATTTATTTTATAACATATGCAATTAAGATAATTTTCCCCACGACTGCCTATTGAATAATAGATTATTTCGATGGTAATTGCTTTGAAAATGTCTGTCCTCCGCTTGATTGTATACATTCCAGGAAATATATTTTTACCAATAGAATTTGTCGAGATTGTCTGTCTGTATCTGTATCATTCTGAGATGTTTTTTCCCCAGCAGACTCAATCTTTAAATCAACTCATTTTGGTACAATACATGAAAGGAAACAGAAATAAATGTATCTACCCAAATTACTAAGTACGATTGTTTTTATACTGAAACGAAAAAGAAACAAAACTCGTAAATTTCCGCTATATATCATATGTACAATATGTTGCTGTTAATCGAATGGTACATGGCTACGTAATACCTTTCATTTCGGAAAAATAAACAGCACTAAAACAACCCATACGAGTAACACAGAAAATAGTATTCATTCAAAGTTTCATTATTGACAGAGTACGCGTTTGACTCTAGCATGTGAGCAAACTGACTATCACAACCTGACTTCTATGGTGATGTGATTAATAAACTTCGTAAAATTCTTGGTCATGATCACTTTCATACTATCTTTGTTAAACTTGTTAAAAAGTTGATCAAAAGAGGTTATGACCCTATCATTTTGCAACGTACTGCATGCTTGGTGGTGGACCCTTTTACAGATCGCCACTATGCTTTCCTCTTTAATTGTACGATGACCGGACGGGCTTTGGACCCTATGATGACGCCTACCTAAAGCCCATTGGGACGGTGGCGTTTGATGTTTGTCCATGATCTTTCTTGCCGTGCCCTTAATGGTTTATTCTCTTACTGCTCTGGCTTCTGCCAAGTCAATGAGTACCTTCATTGGGGATTTCTAGGCTATTGTTTTTTTGTATTATATTTACACGAGCATATTTGTGTTTTACTTATATTGCCTATTGATGCTGCCTTGTTGGTTAGAGATTAGATCATGGCGGGGATTTCTTTATTTACACTGGCCTGGTTTAATGGGATGACAGTAGGGTAAGTGTGAGGTTTGGTGCACCCTAGAACCGGTTTAACCCCCTACTTTGTCACTGACCGTTCCAAGGCGTTAGCCCTATTGTCAACCCTTTTGTGTTTGTGGTGTCGTTTGCATTTATTATTGCTTTTGCCTTTTTGTTTGCCTGTTTGCGTGTTTCTTTCTGTGTTTTGTGGTTGACTGTCCTCCTTGAATGCTACTTTCCCTGTCCGATCTTTTTATATTTCTCTTCTTAGGATGCAACATTTTGCAAACTCGTTAAATACAGTACTGAAATGGCTCAATTTTTCAAAGAGGAACTTCAACATCTACGAATTTCTTGTTGCGAAGTGTACTGTGATTAAAACGTCTACAACATCACAGTATTGTCCTTTCTATAACTGCAACTTTTGTTTTTACAAAACGTCTTGGGATTTCTTTGGAATTAAGTGCGTAGTATATACAATATATAGCGGAAATTCCCGAGTTGCGTTTCTTTTTCGCTTCATTATATGTCACTAAGGACACCCGATATACGTCCACCACCTTAGATCTCTGTCTACTAGGCGCATGCCATATTTTAACATAATTGTATTATAATAATCATTTCACCCATGTTCATATGCCATTATGGTATGTATTATTTTAAGTATTAAACTTATTTGTGGCGGAGGGAAGACGAGAGCATCATATGCATATGAGCCGATTATGTGTGAAAAGTAAATTTTACAACATGTGTGCACTGTTTCTAAACCAACTGACGACGATGTGTACATATATAACTTACATACTTTGAGAATCCTAACTAGATCGAAAAATATAAACGGTTTTAACCAGCCAGGTCAAACTCCAAAAGTGGATCGTCGAATTAAGAGTTACCAACTGATAATTAATGTTACGAATATTCAATCAGGTGTTTCTTTTAATCGTCACATATACAAATGACCTGAAAATATGTATAGTTTTGCCGTCATTTGGAGGGTTAGTTTCTTTAAGAATTCAGTTTTACATAATTGTTGAACAGAGGACATCAATTAAGTTGACCAAGGTCAGCCAGTGACAGACTATAACCCGTGTTTTACATGATTTGAAACACCCTGATATCACGTTTGTTGAAATACCTCTTTGTTGTGGTAGAGAGTGAAGGCCTCAATTAGCAAATTCTTTAAGATAGTATAAAAAAAACAAAAAACATGGGAGGCGTAGGGATGTGGTTTTGATTGCATTTTCCCTGTAAAATGGTAATGACAGTTCTTTTAAATATGATTACATTAATAATAATTGAATACACATTCAGACCTAAACGGCGGTGGGACTTTACCCTTAGGAATATTTGCACATTTAAATCGTCGTTTAATGCACCTTTGGTTTCAGATGATATGCAAGACACGTATATATTGCAGGTTTAGGCAATGCATTGCAACACGTTGAACGTAACTAAATCTAGATCGACTGACACTGTTACACATTTAGGTTTCGTTAATATATTCCAAAATGTGACATGTCTTTGAAGTGTAAATGTATAATTTTAATATGCATTTTCTGAGAGACTTGAGCCTATCATTTCTATATCATTAAACTTTCAGTGCGTTTCTTAATTTACCATGTATTACCGTAATGATAATATCCAATAGTCCGTCTACAAAGTATTTTTTTCTTATTTAAGATATTTTTAAGCAACTTTAGAACAAGATATATATCATTATCCCTCAGTTCAATGCCGTAAATCACTGGTACTTGTTTGTATACAGACAAGATGCAAGTCTGTTCAAATGACATGTTTTATTCTTGGATAAAAAATAGTATGATAATGGACCTTTGGAAACGGCCGAGCACGACACATACGAAATATTGCAGTCTCGGTTTGATTGAGACTGTTCATGAGCGGTAGTGAAATTATGCTAGCTACCGCTCATGCCCTCTAGCCCCGGGTTGAGCAGAACTCAATATTCATAAAATCAATAGTTCAAAATGTTAACCATCCCGAAGATGGCAAGCATATGGCGTCGGACATCACAAATGTCTTGCAGATAAATTACCACTTAGTTGTAGACAAGATGATACGTTCCATCGACAGAATTGCATCTTTATGGCAGACAGAATGAATAAAATGACCCATTAGGAAAACAGCGTGAAGCAAAAAGTCATTATATTACATCAATTATGTATTTTATTGTCATGAAGAAGACATTATTGATGCATGGTTTATAGGAATTAATGCAGATGTCAAGCAAAACAAAGTCGTCGCTAGCATGTTTGCAGTATCTAGTTTCTTTCCGTTGGCTACCCATGCCGATAACATTGTTGAAGTTATTCGTCTGTGAAACTGATCAGCAGCAAACTATATTACGCTTGGCTATATATAACGCCGAATTAAATGTCCGGTTATGTCAAATTTGTCGGTTTATGGTTATAAATCGTTTTGTTTAGAAGTAACATTAATATGTTCGTCAGTAAAATATTTGACAAGTAAATTCAACTGACAGAGTTGATGAGATTAAAATGTAATGTAAGTATTGAGCCGTTAGCGAACCCAGGATCAGGTTGAATATCAGTTAAACAAGTAAATTCAACTTACAGAGTTGGTGAGATTAAAGAATCGAAGTATTGAGCCGTTAGTGAACCCAGGGTTAGGTTGGATATCAGTTGATCAATACTGAAAAGTGGATTCCTTGAAAGCAACAAACACTAACAAGAGATAAAAGTAGCAGAATCGGTTTTATTGAGTCTGTTCATGAGAGGCAATTAAAGTGCAACACCTCTCACGCCTCGTAGCACCGGCTTAATCGATATTCTACTTTAAAGCCACAAAGATTGTGCTTGATGATCTCAAAGGACCAGTAAGTAATAATACTACTGATTTGTAGTCGGGGCAACTTTTTACGGCCGCCACGCAGCACAAATCAAACGCTAGTGTGAATGATAATAAATACTGAAAAGTGGATCCCTCGAAAGCAACAAACACAAACAAGAGATAAAGTTTGGAACCATAATTGTATAGTCATAACTATAACTTTGCCGGGTCTTTATAAAAAAAATACCACAAAAACATTGGGTTCGTTATGGTTCATTTTATGTCGCCTACCTAGCATGGCAGACACTTATGGATCACTGTGTCCGTCATCGTCGTCGTCCGTCACACTTTAACCGGCAAACTAACCTTGGCCACAGCTTGAAAAGTATCTGACCTTTGTTCATGAAACTTCACACACATTTTCATCTTACCTCAAGGAATGTAGATGAATATTTCCAATACCTCTGGCTTTCATTTTGGCAGAGTTATGGTCCATACAACTTTAACCTGCAACCTTACCTGGCTCATAACTTGGAAAAGTAATGACATAAGGTCATATAACTTTATACAGTTCTTCTTTATCAAGTAATCAATACCACTGACATGTTCAATAACACTGACTTTCAGTTTGGCAGAGTTATGCCCATTCATAAAACTTTAACCTGCCACCTATCTTAGCACATAACTTGGCAAATTATTGACCTGTGGTCATGAAACATTATACAGTGCCTCCTTTTCAATTATCCAATGCATAGTTATGTCCCTTTCCAAGAATTAAACAAATCTGCTCTTAAATTCATGAAATAATGCACACCCTGTCTTCAAACTTTATAGTTTAGATTATACTTGCTGAAATAATCATAGGCGACCGTCTAGTTAAAATCTGAATAAATATTGATAAGGGAGATCCTTTGGAAGCAACAAACACAACAAAGAGAATAAAGTAACATACTTGGTTTTATTGACTCTGTTCATGGGAGTTAATGTAACTTTCATTGATATTACCAACCTGTGCAAGTTTGGCAAAGATCAAATAATAAATGAAGATGCTAGAGTGTTCACAAGGCTTACTATGGCATTTATTTAGCAAAATGATATATAGGGTCCTATAGAAACCACAGCGGTCAGTAGGCAATAAGGCCTACTGGTTAGCTTGAATCGACGAGGGCCATAACTCCGGTGAAATTAATCCGAACTGGTTGGTTTTCGAACTTGTCTGAGCTATCATTGATATAAAGACAGGGGCAAAGTTTCCGAAAGATTCGAATAATATTGAATGAATGAATGGTGTTTTACGGCACGTCGACACATATATAGGTCATATTGTGCGCAAAAACTGATGAAAAATGAAGAAATGAAGTATTAATTAAAAATTAATGTAAATATATAAAGATAAAACTATTAAAAATAAGAGATAATATGGTAGTAATATAAACTTTATATGTAAATCAAAAAAGGCCCGTCAACGGGTATATAAACAAATAAATACATATAAAAAGAAATAAAAACGATCGGACAGGGAAAGTAGCATTCAAGGAGGACGGTCAACCACAAAACACAGAAACAAACACGCAAACAGACAAACAAGAAGGCAAAAGCAATAATAAATGCAAACGACATCACAAACACAAAACACAAAAGGGTTGACAATATGGTTTCCGCCTTGGAAAGAAACACATTATAATGATTTATATAGTCTGATCTCTTTTAGGAAATCTAAAACAAGACTAAAATCTATAGTATCAAATAACTCTTTCGTAGTACTAACATTGTAGTACCTTTGACGCATAGGATCAAAGTCTACACATTCCAATAAGATGTGTTTGTCCGTTAACGGAGCAAAGCAGGGTATACATTCTGGTAATTGCTCACGTTGTAATAAATATGAATGAGTATAACGTGTATGCCCTATCCTGCACCGGGCTAGGACAACTTCCTCTCGACGAATGGATCTACTAGAAGAACGCCATTCTCCGAGTGACGGTTTAATTGAATGGAGTTTATATTTGTTAATACAACTTTTAAAATCAGTATAAGGTAATTTGGTATTAGATATATGTAAACTTAAAGCTGCTTAAGCAGCACTATCAGCTCTATCATTACCACGTATTCCTACATGGCTAGGAAGCCAGCAGGAAATAATAACTTTATCAACTATAAGAGAATTGTACTTTTATAAAAATTGAAGCACAACTGGGTTATCCTATTTCATATTACCCAGTGCTTGAAGAGATGAAAGGGAATCAGAAAAGATTACAAAATGGTCATCATCAGATTCCTGAATATAATTTAAGGCAAGTTCAATTGCCTTAAGTTCAGCTGAAAAGATAGAGGCCTTGTCAGGCAGGCGGCTCTTTATGCTGTGCTTGTGAACAACAGCTGCTGCAGCTACTTCATCTCCATCTTTAGAACCATCTGTGTATATTTATTAAAAATTACTGTATTTCGATTTAATTTCATTAAATTTGCTTTAAAAGACAGTAGTGTCTGTATTGGATTTGTTACTATTACAAAGATCGAAAATAATTGTTGGTGTTTCCAAAGTCAACGGTGGAATTTGTGGTACTTTGTACTTGGCAATCAAATTAAGGTCGATTTCAGTGTCTCTTAATTTTGGTTAAATACGAAGACCAAATCGTCGAATGGCCTTCGGTTTCGATCAAACAGGTTCAAAACTAGGATTAAAAACATTCTCGAAAGTTGGGTTTGAAGGGTTAGATTTTAATTTAATGGCATATTGAAGAGCTAATTTTTTCCGTCTATGAGACAGTGATGGTTCATTCGCTTGAACGTATAGACTTTCGGCTGGTGATGTACGAAAGGCACCTAAGGCGAGTCGTAAACATTGATTATGGAGAAGGCCCTAAAGTGGTCACAAGGCAAAAGTTAACGGGAGGACGGACGCCGGACAACTAGTCATCCCATAAACTCTGCTGGCCTTTGGCTAAAAAGTGTTGGTGTGCTATTTGCCTACGTACCCACGAAAAAGGGCCATCCCCAAAACTTTTTATAGTAATTCTTTAACATGTTTTATTTACTATCTTTAGTATATTTTTCTTTCATTTCTTACGGTTTTTACTGTCTTTGGCAACAAAAAGAATGACATATATGTACCTACCTACCCACCTATAAAATCCTGGGTATGGATTGTGGGAAACAGCAAACAAATATTTGTTGAAGGATGGCTTCACAAATTCTAGATGCAGATTCAGGAACTGCACTTTTCAAAGTGAAAATACTGAAATAATGCTGATATGTGTCAGAACGTGAAAGTTCAAGACCCTTCCTAACCAGAAATGCACATGAAATAAAAAATACAGAGGATATCAAATGAATTACCATTTCATATAAGGTTTATGAAACAAGTTTAAATGAATCTTTCATTAAACAAACCTCTGATGAGCTACAATAGAAACATGTTCACGAGTTTCATGAATTTCATTTAAAAAAAAAAAAGTGTGATAACTTTTATACCACGACTAATTCTGAAATGATTCTATTTCGATTTTATGATATAACAATACAAAAATGCTTTGAAAAAAACATGTGTATCTAACGCGTCTTTTTTAACCAAGGTGATGTCATGTGTTCCAGGAATAACCTTGATGTTGCGTGGCATTATTAAAACTATTGCGTAAATTAAAAAAAAAAACATTTATGTTTCATATAAGCTACCTACACACCAAGTTTCAGGCATATACGTCATTCCTAAATTATTGGCTTTGACCCCAGTGACCCCAAATGCAATCCCAAGCTTCCTGTTCCTATAATCTACTTACCCATAGTTTCATTCCAATATCTCATTCCTAACTGAAGTTATTGAACGGAAACCATTTTTCTATTATTTATTAACAGTCAATTTTTTTACAATTTCTGTTGCTATAGCAAACATAATTTTTGCCATATCAATAAAACAAAATCATGCGCATGATCTCCTAACTCTCTGTTACATACATTTTCATTAACTTATCTTGAGCATTTCTTTTGTTGTCAAAGGATCCATATATTTTGTGTATTTTTAGTATTTCCCTTGCCATAGGAACCACTTTTTTGTCAAATCAACACAATAAAATAACGTGCATTATCCGCACATTGACCTCTACTAACATACCATACTTTATAAACATTTTTTTTTTGACACACTGGTAGGGAACTTATAATTAAGATTGCCGTAATAATTAAGATTGACGGTGGCCAAGAGTTTAAATTTCGTCGTCTCCATATAAACAAGTTTAACTCATGTTTAACAAAGGTTAACTAGGTCACCTCTTTTACGCAACATTTATTTTATAAAAAAATGATATATAGGGTCCTATAGAAACCACAACACATACAATTTAGATTATTTTCCCGACGTCTGCCTATTCAATAATAGATTATGTCGATGGTAATTGCTTTGAAAATGTCCGTCCTCCGCTTGATTGTATCAATTCCAGGAAATATATTTCTACTTATAGAATTTGTCGAGATTGTCTGTCTGTATCTGTATCATTCTGAGATGTTTTTTCCCCAGCAGACTCAATCTTTAAATCAACTCATGTTGGTACAATACATGAAAGGAAACAGAAATAAATGTATCTACCCAAATTACTAAGTACGATTGTTTTTATACTGAAACGAAAAAGAAACAGAGCTCGTAAATTTCCGCTATATATCAGATGTACAATATGCTGCTGTTAATCGAATGGTACATGGCTACGTAATACCTTTCATTTCGGAAAAAAACAACAACACTAAAACAACCCATACGAGTAACACATAAAATAGTATTGATTCAAGGTTTCATTATTGACAGAGTACGCGTTTGACTCTAGCAAGTGGGCAAACTTAGGATGCAACAGTTTGCAAACTCATTAAATACAATACTGAAATGGCTCAATTTTCCAAAGAGGAACTTCAACATTTATGAATTGCTTGTTGCGAAGTGTACTGTGATTAAAACGTCTACAACATCACAGTTTTGTCCTTTCTCTAACTGCAACTTTTGTTTTTACAAAACATCTTGGGATTTCTTTGGAATTAAGTGCGCAATATATACAATATAAAGCGGAAATTCCCGAGTTGCGTTTCTTTTTCATTCATTATATGTCACTAAGGACACCCGATATTCGTCCACCACCTTCTACTAGGCGCATGTCATATTTTAACATAACTGTATTATAATAATCATTTCAACCATATTCATATGCCATTATGGTATGTATTATTTTAAGTATTAAACCAGGCCTCGATCTTTTCAGCTGAACTTAAGGCAATTGAACTTGCCTTAAATTATATTCAGGAATCTGATGATGACCGTTTTGTAATCTTTTCTGATTCCCTTTCATCTCTTCAAGCACTGGGTAATATGAAACATGATAACCCAGTTGTGCTTAAACTTTTAGAAAAGTACAATTCTCTTATAATTGATAATGTTATTATTTTCTGCTGGCTTCCAAGCCATGTAGGAATACGTGGTAATGATAGAGCTGATATCTTTTCAGCTGAACTTAAAGCAATTGAACTTGCCTTAAATTATATTCAGGAATCTGATGATGACCATTTTGTAATCTTTTCTGATTCCCTTTCATCTCTTCAAGCACTGGGTAATATGAAACATGATAACCCAGTTGTGCTTCAACTTTTAGAAAAGTACAATTCTCTTATAATTGATAATGTTATTATTTTCTGCTGGCTTCCAAGCCATGTAGGAATACGTGGTAATGATAGAGCTGATAGTGCTGCTAAGGCAGCATTAGATTAACATATATCTAATACCAAATTACCTTATACTGATTTTAAAAGTTGTATTAACACATATATTCGTAACTCTTGGCAAACCGCTTGGGATTTGTCAGTTAACAATAAACTCCATTCAATTAAACCGTTACTCGGAGAATGGCGTTCTTCTAGTAGACCCGTTCGTCGAGAGGAAGTTGTCCTAGCCCGGTGCAGGATAGGGCATACACGTTATACTCATTCATATTTATTACAAGGTGAGCAATTACCAGAATGTATACCCTGCTTTGCACCGTTGACGGTCAAACACATATTATTGGAATGTGTAGACTTTGATCCTATGCGTCAAAGGTACTACAATGTTAATACTATGAACGAGTTATTTGATACAGTAGATTTTAGTCTTGTTTTAGATTTCCTGAAAGAGATCAGACTATATAAATCATTGTAATGTGTTCTTATATATATATACTTGTTTATATACCCGTTGACGGGCATTCGTTGATTTACATACAAAGTTTATATTACACCTTATCATCCCTTATTTTTTAATAGTTTTATCTTTATATATTTACATTAATTTTTAATTAATACTTCATTTCTTCATTTTTCATCAATTTTTGCGCACAATATGACCTATTTATGTGTCGACGTGCCGTAAAACACCATTCATTCATTCATTAAACTTATTTGTGGCGGAGGGGAGACGAGAGCATCATATGCAAATGAGCCGATTATGTGTGAAAAGTAAATTTTACAACATGTGTACACTGTTTCTAAACCAACTGACGACAATGTATACATAATATAACTTACATACTTTGGGAACCCTAACTATATCAACACAATATAAACGGTTTTAACCAGCCAGGTCAAACCCCAAAAGTGGATCGTCGAATTAAGAGTTTCCCTGGAAAATGGTAATGGCAGTTCTTTTAAATATGATTACATTAATAATAACTTAATACAAATCCAGACCTAAACCGGGGTGGGACTTTACCCTTAGGAATATTTGCACAGTTAAATCGTCGTTTAATGCACCTTTGGTATCAGATGATATGCAAGACACGTATTTATTGTAGGTTTAGGCAATGCATTGCAACACGTTGAACGTAACTAAATCTAGAACGACTGGCACTATTACACATTAAGGTTTCGTTAATATGTTCCAAAATGTGACATGTCTTTAAAGTGTAATTGTATTAAATATGCATTTTCTGAGAGACTTTAGCCTATCATTTCTGTATCATTAAACTTTCAGTGTGTTTCTTAATTTACCATGTACTACTGTAATGACAATATCCAATAGTCCGTCTACAAAGTCATTTTTTCGTATTTAAGATATTTTTGAGCAACTTTAGAACAAGATATATATCATTATATAGTTCAATGCCGTGAAGTCATTGGTGCTTGTTTATATACGGACAAGATGCAAGATATGTTTTATTCTTGGATAAAGTCACAAATGTCTTGCAGATAAATTACCACTAAGTTGTAGACAAGATGATACGTTCCATCGACAGAATTGCATCTTTATTACAAACAGAATGAATAAAATGACCCATTAGGCAAACAGTGGAGCATCTCCGTGAAGCAAAAAGTCATTATATTACATCAATTGTGTATTTAATTGTCATGAAGAAGACATTATTGATGCATGGTTTATAGGAATTAATGCAGATGTCAAGCAAAACAAAGTGGTCGCTAGCATGTTTGCAGTATCTAGTTTCGTTCCATTGGCTACCCATGCCGGTATCATTGTTGAAGTTATTCGTCTGTGAAACTGATCAGCAGCAAACTATATTACGCTTGGCTATATATAACGCCGAATTAAATGTCCGGTTATGTCAAATTTGTTGGTTTATGGTTATAAATCGTTTTGTTTAGAAGTAACATTAATATGTTCGTCAGTAAAATGTTTGACAAGTAAATTCAACTGACAGAGTTGGTGCGATTAAAGAATCGAAGTATTGAGCCGTTAGTGAACCCAGGGTCAGGTTTGATATCAGTTAATTAATACTGAAAAAAGAGTATGATAATGGACCTTTGGAAACGGCCGAACACGACACACATAAAATATTGCAGTCTCGGTTTGACTGAGACTGTTCATTAACGGTAGTGAAATATGCAAGCTACCGCTCACACCCTCTGGCCCCGGGTTGATCAGAACTCAATATTCATAACATAAATAGCACATAATTGTAACCATCCCGAAGATGGCATGCATATGGCGGTGGACATAGAAATATTTTCTTCCCCCATGTCCAGCGGTGTAAGGTCCCAGTATCTAACAAAATACTATGCCCCTAAGAGCGAAATAAACAAAATTGAATCTACATGGGAGCAGCGAGTATGGAGCACGCGTATCACAAGTAACTGCCAAAAGACTATATTAAAAAGCTGACAAAATATCCTATGAGTGGTTAAACAATACAGGAGTAGTGGAACCACCGAATCGAAAATTAAGTAAGAAAACAAAGGTAATTGAAAATGTACCACCGATAACTAAATATAAGTATCGGGCTCAGCGATCTCCAAAGATCGAATAATAACAGTCATGACTGCAAGCGCGGGGAGATGTTTTACTGCCGCCACACCACAAAGCATATGCTAGCTACATCTCACGCCCTCTAGATTGGCTGCAATAATCAAAACATGGGTCATGCTCATGCCGCTTGATATTAATGCTACTTCTTGATTGGATCGAGCTGTTATTTTTACTGAAAACTGCAACGCCCTAAAACTTCTTGCACATGCGTAGTTGGATAAATGGCTCTGGTTCAAAACTTTTATAGCATATTTTTCTCGTATACGATTTATACTGCACTCTCGGACCTGCTCCCCTTGAGAAGCGGTATAAATCGCATATACTCGAAAAGGTATGCTATAAATATTACATCTATAATTGGTAGGGTCTATGCTGATATATGCTTAGATGAATCTGACTTTGTGCGTGAGTTGAGCTACAGTATTATATCACTTTCATATAAAATTGGAGATTAAGTGAAATTTAGGCGCACTGTCCAGAGTTTCCAACACCGCATTTAAATGCAACCGAAATTCCATTTAATGTCTTTTAAACTTGGAGTTTATGTGAAATGTAATCAAACAACAGTGTTTCCTACATCACATTTATCCGAAATAAAATTCCATTAAAATGTATAGCTGGATCTGTATTTTTTACAGCCGCATCTGTACAATTTTACAGACGCACCTGAACAAGTGCTTTTGAATGAATGAATGGTGTTTTACGGCACGTCGACACATAAATAGGTCATATTGTGCGCAAAATTTAATGCAAAATGAAGAAATGAAGTATTTATTAAAAATTAATGTAAATATATAAATTAAGATAAAACTATTAAAAAATAAGGGATGATAAGGTGTAATATAAACTATGTATGTAAAGGAGAGTATGATAATGGACCTTTGTAAACGGCCGAGCACGACACATACGAAATATTGCAGTCTCGGTTTGATTGAGACTGTTCATGAGCGGTAGAGAAATATGCTAGCTACCGCTCACGCCCTCTAGCCCCGGGTTGAGCAGAACTCAATATTCATAAAATCAACAGCACAAAAGTTTAACCATCCCGAAGATGGCATGCATATGGCGGTGGACATGGAGTTATCCTTCTTTAACGTCTTCCCCATGTCGTACGGCTTATGGTCCCAGTATCTAATAAAATCAAATGTCCCGAAGAGCGAAATAAACATAATGGAATTTAGTTGGGAGCAGCGGTTATGAAGCCTGCGTATAAAAAGCAGACAACATATCCTATGAGTGGTTAAACAATACCCCGAGCCTTTTATCGGCCGGAGTAATGGAACCACCGAATCAAAAATTAAGTAAGAAAACAAAAGAAATTGAAAATGTACCACCGATAACTAACTATAAGTATCGGGCTCAGCGATCTCCAAAGTTCGAATGAATAACAGTACTGATTGCAAGCGCGAGGAGACGTTTTACTGCCGCCACACTGCACAAGCAACGCCACTGTGCTATAAAAAGGAGTATGATAATGGACCTTTGGAAACGGCCGAGCACGACACATACGAAATATTGCAGTCTCGGTTTGATTGAGACTGTTCATGAGCGGTAGTGAAATATGTTAGCTACCGCTCACGCCCTCTAGCCCCGGGTTGAGCAGAACTCAATATTCATAAAATCAACAGCACAAAATTTTCGTTTTTAATATTTTATTTCTCTCAATGCATAATATATTACAAAATGTTACAAGCATATATGAACTTTAACGTACAGTTGTATAGCAATGTGTTACATTGATGCAACATCGTATAATACATGTATGCCCTAAAAGAAACTTTTAGAAGAATTTAGAATTAGCAGACATAGAAAGATTTGACAGATAGTAGGAACAGGAGTATTGGAGTGTTAGAGTCAATGATGTCGTTGTATTGTTGTATACAGTTTTAATTATATACGTTGATTATTTTATTGTATATCTCGGTCACCATCTAGTTTCCCTTATGCGTTAAACTTTTCCCATTTCTTGTTGTGTTGTTCAATTTTATCTTTAAATGCTGCAATGTTCTGTTCTATGTCCTTTCTTTTTTTTAAATATTGTATAAAACAATTAAACTCCGGGATGGCTTTCCTGCATTTGTTTATAAAAATAAAATATTTTGCTATAAGTATAATAAAGTTGACAATACTGCTATTATTTGTGTTTTTACTTATACAAAATGATATTGTTTTTAGATCAAAATTTACATCCAAACTTTTACCATGGAGAAATATTTGTAAAC
The DNA here is from genome assembly GCA_037043455.1 of Cyrtodaria siliqua. NCBI lineage: Eukaryota > Metazoa > Mollusca > Bivalvia > Adapedonta > Hiatellidae > Cyrtodaria > Cyrtodaria siliqua. The sequence goes on along the minus strand of JAWPHD010009681.1, from coordinate 66,940 downwards.
TCGTCCAAAATTGTTGAATAATTGGACATTCCCAAAATAAGTGTATGAGAGATTCTACATGCATTTCACAAAAATCACATAAACTAGAACTAACTAGTTTACATTTATACAGTAACTTATTACATGGTATGATTCTCATGATATATTTATATTGGAATGTACGTAGTTTTGTGTCAATTGTACTTTTGAATGATGAAACATAAATGTTTTTCCAATCTAGATCTCCGAGAATACCTTCCCACTTTACTTGTGGTTTCACAGTATTGTTATGTGTCTCTTTTTCTATCAGTAATTTAGTTAGGAGTTTATTTGGCATTTTACTCTTTAGAAAACTCTTTATCAGAACATTTTTGCTATTTGTTACATTTATTTGTTCTTCTTGGAGTAACGTTTTCCATTCGTTTGGAATGCTGTTAATTAACGTATGGTATTGTAGAAAGGCACTATTTCTGACTCCGAATATTTGTTTAAACTCTGTAAATGTAAAAAATCTCTTGACTCGATAATCGTATAGTTGTTCAATATATTTCAATCCTAAATTATCCCATTCTTTAATATAGATTACTTTTTTCTTGTGTTTTAATGAAGAGTTGTTCCAGATAATCTGTTTGGAAATATATTCTATATCCTTCGTAAAATTTACTTTTGACCAACTTTCAATAATTTCTTTCAAAAACACATTTTTTATGCCAATGGTATTTACGTCTTTACTATTAAGATTGCATTCGAAAAACGCACTTCCACCTATTTTATTTAGTTCTTTTGCGTAGGGACGTTTCCATAATCCGTTATTATTTTGGTCTAATATTCGCCTAATCCAGCTACACTTTAAAGAATTTATATACACTTCCAAGTTTATCATTTTAAGCCCTCCTTTTTCGTATTCCTGTATTAAAGTTTTTCTTCCTATTTTATCAGGTTTCTCATTCCATAGGAATTCATACATATGTTTTGTTATTTGTTTGATAATCTCCTTTTTAGGGTTTTCTAGTACTGTTAACGGGTATATAAGTTTTGGAAGCGCAAAACTTTTGATCACTGTGATCTTACCTATCAATGATAAATCATGTTTTTTCCATTTATTTAAACACGTATAAAATTCATCAATTTGTGTATTTAAGTTGAGTTCATGTAATTTATTTCTATTATTTGTGAAAACCATCCCTAAGGTAACTGCTTTATCTGATGTCCATCGAAATTTTTTGTTTTTACAGTATTCAATTTTTGTATCTTTAAGGCTTCCAGTTCTTAAAATAGTTGTTTTATCTGTATTTAATTTTAACCCAGATATATTTCGAAATTGTTCAATAATGTTAACAAGCGTTTCAAATGATTTTTGTGAACCATCTATCATAAACGTTGCATCGTCGGCGAAAAATGATTTTTTAATTTCTTCTTCGGCTATAACTATCCCCTTAATGTTTTTCTCAAGTTGTACAGCATTCGATAAAATTTCAATAGCAATAATAAACAAAATTGGTGACAGTGGGCATCCTTGTCTAACTCCTCTTTGTACATTAAAGAATTCAGATATATGTCCATTATTTGATACAGAACTTTGTATATCATGATAAAATAGTTTTATCCAATTTATTATTGAATCACCAAAGTTAAAATATTTCAAACATGTAAAAATAAAATCATGATCTATACTATCAAATGCCTTTTCAAAGTCTGCGAAAAAAAGTAAACCTGGACTTTCGTTGTCGTTAAGATAATCCATGACATCAAATAAAAGTCTTACATTTTCCCCTAAATATCTCCCCTTTATAAAACCGGTCTGTGATGCATTAATTATATGTGGAATAACACTTTTAATTCTATTTGCGATTGTTTTTGTAGCGATTTTATAGTCAATATTTAATAAAGTTATTGGTCTCCAGTTATTAAGTGTTGTAAGTTCCTTATCCTTTTTTGGTAAGAGCGTTATTATACCTTGTTTTTGTAGCGTAGTTAAGTTACCGTTGTCAAATGAATAGTTTATCGAATTCAAGTAGAAGAGTTTTAAATCATTCCAAAATATTTTATAGAATTCAGTGGTTAAACCATCTGAGCCAGGACTTTTATTGTTTTTCATATCTTTAAGTGCCATTGTACATTCGTATTCATTAAGGTTTCCTTCAAGATTATGTTAGCACAAAATTTTAACCATCCCGAAGATGGCATGCATTGTGGCTTTCTAGGCTGTTGTTTTTTTGTATTATATTTACACGAGCATATTTGTGTTTTACTTATATTGCCTATTGATGCTGCCTTGTTGGTTAGAGTTTAGATCAAGGCGGGGATTTCTTTATTTACACTGTCCTGTTTTAATGGGATGACAGTAGGGTAAGTGTGAGGTTTGGTGCACCCTAGAACCGGTTTAAACCCCCAGTGGCCTTTGCCACTGACCGTTCCAAGGCGGTAGCCCTATTGTCAACCCTTTTGTGTTTGTGATGTCGTTTGCATTTTTTATTACTTTTGCCTTTTCCTATGTCTGTTTGCGTGTTTGTTTTTGTGTTTTGTGGTTGACTGTCGTCCTTGAATGCTGCTTTCTCTGTCCGATATTTTTATCCTTATGCATATGGCGGTGGACATGGAGTTATCCTTCTTTAACGTCTTCCCCATGTCGTACGGCATATGGTCCCAGTATCTAATAAAATGAAATACCCCGAAGAGCGAAATAAACATAATGGAATTTAGTTGGGAGAAGCGGTTATGAAGCCTGCGTATAAAAAGCAGACTACATATCCTATGAGTGGTTAAACAATACCCAGAGCCTTTTATCGGCCGGAGTAATGGAACCACCGAATCAAAAATTAAGTAAGAAAACAAAAGAAATTGAAAATGTACCACCGATAACTGACTATAAGTAACGGGCTCAGCGATCTCCAAATATCGAATGAATAACATTACTGATTGCAAGCGCGGGGAGACGTTTTACTTCCGCCACACTGCACAAGCAACGCCAATGTGCTATAAAAAAAGAGTATGATAATGGACCTTTGGAAACGGCCGAGCACGACACATACGAAATATTTCAGTCTCGGTTTGATTGAGACTGTTCATGAGCGGTAGTGAAATATGATAGCTACCGCTCACGCCCTCTAGCCCCGGGTTGAGCAGAACTCAATATTCATAAAATCAACAGCACAACATTTTAACCATCCCGAAGCGGTGGACATGGAGTTATGCTTCTTTAACGTTTTCCCCATGTCGTACGGCGTACGGTCCCAGTACCTAATAAAATGAAATGCCCCGAAGAGCGAAATAAACATGATGGAATTTAGTTGGGAGCAGCGGTTATGAAGCCTGCGTATAAAAAAAGGAGACAACATATCCTATGAGTGGTTAAACAATACCCAGAGCCTTTTATCGGCCGGAGTAATGGAACCACCGAATCAAAAATTAAATAAGAAAACAAAATAAATTGAAAATGTACCACCGATAACTAACTATAAGTATCGGACTCAGCGATCTCCAAAGATCCAATGAATAACAGTACTGATTGCAAGCGCGGGGAGACGTTTTACTGCCGCCACACTGCACAAGCAACACCACTGTGCTATAAAAAAGAGTATGATAATGGACCTTTGGAAACGGCCGAGCACGACACATACGAAATATTGCAGTCTCGGTTTGATTCAGACTGTTCATGAGCGGTAGTGAAATATGCTAGCTACCGCTCGCGCCCTCTAGCCCCGGGTTGAGCAGAACTCAATATTCATAAAATCAACAGCACAAAATTAAATCAACGAATGCCCGTCAACGGGTATATAAACATGTAAATATATATATAAAAACACATTACAATGATTTATATAGTCTGATCTCTTTTAGGAAATCTAAAACAAGACTAAAATCTACAGTATCAAATAACTCTTTCATAGTATTAACTTTGTAGTACCTTTGACGCATAGGATCAAACTCGACACATTCCAATAAGATGTGTTTGACCGTTAACGGTGCAAAGCAGGGTATACATTCTGGTAATTGCTCACCTTGTAGTAAATATGAATGATTATAACGTGTATGCCCTATCCTGCACCGGGCTAGGACAACTCCCTCTCGACGAATGGGTCTACTAGAAGAGAGCCATTCTCCGAGTAACGGTTTAATTGGATGGAGTTTATTGTTAACTGACAAATCCCAAGCGGTTTGCCAAGAGTTACGAATATATGTGTTAATACAACTTTTAAAATCAGTTGAAGGTAATTTGGTATCAGATATATGTAAATCTAATGCTGCCTTAGCAGCACTATCAGCTCTATCATTAACACGTATTCCTACATGGCTTGGAAGCCAGCAGAAAATAATAACATTATCAATTATAAGAGAATTGTACTTTTCTAAAAGTTGAAGCACAACTGGGTTATCATGTTACATATTACCCAGTGCTTGAAGAGATGAAAGGGAATCAGAAAAGATTACAAAATGGTCATCATCAGACTCCTGAATATAATTTAAGGCAAGTTCAATTGCCTTAAGTTCAGCTGAAAAGATAGAGGCCTTGTCAGGCAGGCAGCTCTTTATGCTGTGTTTGTGAACAGCTGCTGCAGCTACCTTATCTCCATCTTTAGAGCCATCTGTGTAGATAAGTTGAAAGTCAAAGTATTTCGATTTAATTTCATTAAATTTGCTTTGAAAGACAGTAGGGTCTGTACTGGATTTGTTATTATTACAAAGATCAAAAATAATTGCTGGAGTTTCCAAAGTCCCCGGTGGAATTTGTGGTACTTTGTACTTGGGAATCAAATTTAGGTCGATTTCAGTGTCTCTTAATTTTGGTTTAACACGAAGACCAAATGGTCGAATGGCCTTCGGTTTTCGATCAAAAAGAGGTTCACAACTAGGATTAAAAACATTATCGAAAGTTGGGTTTGAAGGGTTAGACTTTAATTTAATGGCGTATTGAAGAGCTAATTTGTCTCGTCTATGAGACAGTGATGGTTCATTAGCTTCAACATATAGACTTTCGGCTGGTGATGTACGAAAGGCACCTAAGGCGAGTCGTAATCCTTGATTATGTATAGGGTCGAGCATCTGCAAGTACGACTTGCGAGTCGATCCATAAAATATCGAGCCGTAGTGCTTTTGACCCTGATCGTACATCATAGACAACATTGTTTCCTAAATCACATTTACCCCGACAAAATTCCATTAAATTTCATATAAAACTGGGATTTAAGTGAAATTAAGGCAGACACCAGTCTTTCCTACATCGCATTTATCCACAATAAAATGTCATTAAATTTCATCTAAAAGTGGAGTTTAAATGAAATTTAAGCAGACACCAGTGTTTCCTACACCACATTCATTCGCAATAAAATTTCATTAAATATTATGTAAAAGTGGAATTTCAGTGAAAATTTAGCGGAAAACAGTGTTTCCTACATCCTAGTTAACCTCTACAAAATGCCATTAAAGTTCATATACAAAGAAATATAAAACGATCGGACAGGGAAAGTAGCATTCAAGGAGGACAGTCAACCACAAAACACAGAAACAAACATGCAAACAGACAAACAAGAAGGCAAAAGTAATAATAAAAGTAAACGACATCACAAGCACAAAAGGGTTGACAATAGGGCTACGGATTTAAGTGAAATTTAAGCAGACATCAGTGTTTCCTACACCGCATTTATCCGCAATAAATTCCATTAAATTTTATGTAAAAGTGGAGTTTAAGTGAAATTTTAATGGACAACAGTGTTTCCTAAATCACATTTATCCTCAACAAAATTTCATATTAAAGTGGAGTTTAAATTAAACTTCTCATGAACAGACTCAATAAAACCGAGTCTGCTACTATTCTCTCTTGTTTGTGTGTGTTGCTTCCAAGGGATCACCCTTTCAGTATTTATTAAACTGTCTATAACAAAATTCAGGTATTTTGTGAAAAATTAAATGTCATTTAAAGTTGAATTAAATCTGAAATTTAAGGGGGAATTAAAGTTGCTAATACCTCATTATACAAGGAATGTAAGTGTAGTTTAATTGAGATTTAAGTTGTGATTAAATCCCTTATTTGATGCAGTGTAGTTCCTGAACATTTCACGCACACAGTACTCCTACGTATATTAATTTGATACATGTACTATATAGACTGACGACAGTTAATGAGGCTATGTAACAGGAAGTAATTAAATAAATTTTCTTGGAATAAGGACTAATTGGACAGAGTCAATAACCATTATCAATGTATACGTATAGCTTGATATGTTGACAAATCAAGAGCATTATACCGATTTTCTACCAAAATCATTCAACCGGAACACGGCGATGTTTTGCACAACTAGGCTTGATACTGAATCATTCTTGCCAAGTTTCGTTGAAATCCGGCCAGGAGTTCAGGAGAACTAGTCGGGACAAAGTTTGTGTATTAAAATCTTTAAAGGGCCACAACTCCGCCAAAAACGTTTCAACCGGAACACGGCGATGACATGCACAACTAGGCTTAGTACTGATCAACCCTGAAAAGTTTCGTTGACATCTGGCCAGGGGTTCAGTAAAACGAGTCCAGGCAAAGTTTGTGTATTAAAACCTTTATAGGGCCATAACTCCAAAAATCATTCAAGCGGAACACAGCGACAATATGCACAACTAGGCCTGATGCTGATCATCCCTACAGTGTTTGTCTATTAAAATATTGAAAGAGTAATAACTTTGTCAAAATCATTCAACCGGAACAGGGTGATATGTACAACTAGCTCGGTACTGATCATCCTGCAAAGTTTCGCTAAAATCCGGCCAAATGAAGGTCCTATCGTCTTAACGGGGCAAAGTACAGCATTTTTAAACTAAATCACTTTGCTTGAAATAAACCTCAGGCAGTTTTGTTGATGTCAGACGTTTCATATCGTTTTAATATGTTCTTGTCAACTTTAGAGAACTCATGACGTATTTAGAGACCTTGAAGTGTTTTCACTCTGCTTAGTGCTGTGTACATCTGTTCAGCTTTGGAAGGTCCAATGTTACACACAACTAATTTCCTTGTGATTTATGAATGGTATATACCCATGCAAGAGTCTTCATCACATTTTACAAATACTGTGGTGTGTAGGAAGGATCATCTAGGACCAACTTAGGTTGAAAACCTGTAACTGTGCCACACGCTGCATCCGCGGTGGGTGGGAAGCGTGGAGAGTGAATATCCATTCGCAATAATGGGACCAAATCACGCACAGAAAACTACTTCTACATCAGTTAAACGATCAAAACCACACGAATCCGAGGCTGAATCGGACGAGGACATCTCACATCAACAATCGAACATGCAAACCATTCCTCGTTTCCTTGTTCTCGAATCAGAAAACGGGGAAAGGCCAGTTACAGATGTGTTATACAAAAAACTATCCAGTCAACGTAAATAAATTAAAAAACTTCAAAATAAGTCTATTAATCCCATTCAGATTACTTACTGAAGATAAAACACATTCTCGAAGCTGGTCCTGATGATATCCATTAACAATTGTTAAAACATTTACCTGAAACCTGTCTCTCTACCCTTCTTGATATATGTAATAAGGTTTGGTTGACAGGAAACTTCCCCGACTATTGGCGGAAAGCAATCGTTATTCCAGTCGCAGACCTGGAAATGAACATACGGACCCATTAAATTATCGCCCTATTGCTTTAACAAGTTGTATATGTATAACCATGGAACGAATTGAATTGAATTGAATGTTGTTTAACGGCTCATCAACACAGTATAGGTTATTTAGAGCCGCCCCAGAGAGAGGGGAAGGATACATAGGAATCCGGGAACCTGCCCTACTCTTATTATCGAATAGATTCCTATGGTTCTTTAACGTGCTCGGAGGATAGACCGATACACGGGACCGCCCGGTTTACGTCCCCATCCGACGGACGAGGCTAAGGTAAAGTGTCTTGCCCAAGGACACACCGACGGAACTCAGTGGCACCACGGAGGATTGAACCCGGGGCCTCCGGTTACAAATCCGCCGCGCTACCGACTGCGCCACGCCAGCATGGAACGAATGATTAATGAGACTCGTTTGATACCTGATATCCAACAAACTGATAACAAAGTATCAACATGGATTCCGGCGCCGACGAGGCACAACAGACAATCGCATTCGATTTGAATCATTTATAAGGGAAGCTTTCATAAAGAAAGAGAATCTGATGATGACCATTTTGCAATCTTTTATGATTCCCTTTCATCTCTTCAAGCACTGGGTAATATGAAACATGATCACCCAGTTGTGCTTAAACTTTTAGAAAAGTACAATTCTCTTATAGTTGATAATGTTACTTTTTTCTGCCGGCTTCCAAGCCATGTAGGAATACGTGGTAATGATATAGCTGATAGTGCTGCTAAAGCAGCATTAAGTTTACATATATCTAATACTAAATTACCTTATATTGATTTTAAAAGTTGTATTAACACATTTATTTGATACTATAGATTTTAGTCTTGTTTTAGATTTCCTAAAATAGATCAGACTATATAAATAATTATAATGTGTTCTTATATATATATACTTGTTTATATACCCGTTGACGGGCATTTGTTGATTTACATATATAGTTTATATGACTACGTTTTCATCCCTTATTTTTTAATAGTTTTATCTTCATATATTTACATGAATTTTTAATTAATACTTCATTTCTTCATTCATTCATTTTTCATGAGTTTTTGCGCACAATATGACCTATTTATGTGTCGACGTGCCGTAAAACACCATTCGTTCGTTCGTTCGTTCGTTCGTTCGTTCGTTCGTTCGTTCGTTCGTTCGTTCGTTTGTTCATTCATTCATTCATTGACTTGGAGAAAGCTTATGATACTGCATGGAAGTACGGTATTATGAATAATCTTGATGACCTTTGTCTTAGAGGCCGATTACCAATTTTTATAGAGAATTTCTTAGGTGATATACAGTTTCGGGTCCGAAAGGTTTCAACGTGTCATTCATGAACAGTAGATGTGTGTTCCACATGGAACCATTTTGTGTCACCCTTTTAATATTACAAGTCTCTTATAGTTGATAATGTTATTATTTTCTGCTGGCTTCCAAGCCATGTAGGAATACGTGGTAATGATAGAGCTGATAGTGCTAGCATTAGGTTTACATATATCTAATAGCAAATTACCTTATACTGATTTTAAAAGTTGTATTAACGCATATATTCGTAAATCTTGGCAAGCCGCTTGGGACTTGTCGGTGAACAATAAACTCCATTCCATTAAACCGTTACTCGGAGAACGGCGTCCTTCTAGTAGACCCATTCGTCGAGAGGAAGTTGTCATAGCCAGGGTCAGGATAGGGCATACACGCTGTACTCATTCATATGTATTACAAGGTGAGCAGTTGCCAGAATGTATACCCTGTTTTGCAGCGTTAACGGTCAAACATATCTTGCTGGAATGTGTAGACTTTGATCCTATGCGACAAAGATAGTCTACCCGGTTAATACTTTGAAAGAGTTATTTGATACTATAGATTTTAGTCTTGTCTTAGATTTCCTTCAAGAAATCAGACTTTATAAATCAATATAATATTTTCCTATATATATTAATTTGTTTACAAGTCCGTTGATTTACATATATACATAGTTTCTATGCAGTCGGTGGTGGTGGGGTGATAAGAATCAACCGACTGCTCGTTTCTTAGCAGAGGGGTAGAACCCCCCGAAATGTAACCCACCTGTTGACCGTGGGTGGCGACCCGTGTCGTTGGAGAAGGGAATCCTGGTGGTTAAGTGACATTGAGATCTGGTAGTTATCTCCACGTTACAACACACCACTTTGGTCCGGACTTCAACTAGACGTTAACGGTCAAACACATATTGATGGAATGTTGGAACTTTGATCCTATGCGTCAAAGGTACTACAATGTTAATAGTATGACCGAGTTATTTAATACTATAGATTTTAGTCTAGTTTTAGATTTCCTGAAGGAAGTCAGACTATATAAATCATTATAATATGTTCTTGTATATATTTACTTTTTTATATACCCGTTTTCGGGCATTTGTTGATTTGCACATATAGTTTATATTACTACCATATCATCCGTTATCTTTTAATAGTTTTATCTTGATATATTTACAATAATTTTTAATTAATCCTTCATTTCTTCATCAATCATAGGTTTTTGCGCACAATATGACCTATTTATGTGTCAACGTGCCGTTAAACACCATTCATGCATATACATAGATTATATTGCTAACATATCATCCCTTATTTGTAGATAGTTTTATCTTTATACGTTTACATTAGTTTTAATTACTACTTCATTCTTTCATGATTCATCGTTTTTTTGCGCACAAAATGACCTATATATGTGTCGATGTGCCATAAAACACCATTCATACATTCATTCATTCATTCATTCATTCATATAACAATTAACAATATAGTTAAAATTATCAATCCTGGTGTGGATTGTTCTATATATGTTGACGAGTTTGTTATATGTTATCTTGCAGAAAACATGAAAACTATTGAAATACACTTACAACAATGTCTCATTAAACTTCAGACCTGGTCTGATGAAAATGGTTTTAAATTTTCTAAATCTAAAACTAATTGTATGCACTTTGATCAACTACGTAAACATCATGAAGACTCTCATCTAACGCTGAACGGGTCACCAATACCAGTAGTGGATGAGAGAAATTTCCTTGGTCTTATTTTTGACCGTACATTAACGTTTACACCACACCTTAAATACTTGAAGGCCAAATGCATTAAAGCTCCTAATTTACTTAAAGTTGTTGCAAACACTAATTGGGGAACATATCGAAAAGTCTTCTTGCGACTACGATAGTATATTGATCGACTCGCAAGTCATACTTGCAGATGCTCAATTCTATATATAATCAAGGATTACGACTCGCTTTAGGTGCCTTTCGTACATCATCAGCCGAAAGTCTATATGTTGAAGCTAATGAACCATCCCTGTAGCATCGACAGGACAAACTAGCCGCCCTTCAGTATGCCATTAAATTACAATCCTATCCTTCAAACCCAACTTTCGACACTTCTTTTAATGCTAGTTATGAACCTCTTTTCGATCGAAAGCCGAAGGCCATTCGAGCATTTGGTCTTCGTTTGCCAAGTATAAAGTACCACATTTACCACATATTCCACCGTGGACTTTGGATAAACAAACAATTATGTGTATGCCCAACGAAGGGTGGCATATAGTAGTCGCACTATCCTTCCGTCAGTCCCTTCGTTTGTTCGTCCATACCATCGTGTCCGATTAGTAACTCTGACAAAAATGGAAGGATTTTCAAATTACTTGACCTAACACAATTGCTCGCCATAACAACGAGTACGATAATGGACCTTTGGAAACGACCGAGCACGACACATACGAAATATTGCAGTCTCGGTTTGATTGAGACTCTTCATGAGCGGTAGTGAAATATGTAGCTACCGCTCACGCCCTCTAGCCCCGGGTTGAGCAGAACTCAATATTCATAAAAATCAACAGTACAGAATGTTGACCATCCCGAAGATGGCAAGCATATGGCGGTAGATATAGCAATATTTGTATCTTTATTTCATCTCCTATATCCAGCGGCGTATGATCCCAGGATCTAATAAAAGTGTATGCCTCGAAGAGCGAAATAAACGAAAAGGTATTTAGTTGGAAGCAGCAGTTATGAAGCCTGCGTATCACAAGTAACAGTCAAACGACTAAATTAAAAAGTAGACACCATATCCTATGAGTGGTTAAACAATACACGGAGCCTTTTATCGGCCGGAGTAGTGGAACCCCCGAATCGAAAATTAAGTAAGAAAACAAAAGAAATCGAAAATGTACCACCGATTACTAAACAGAAGTCGGGCTCAGCGATCTCCAAAGTTCGAATGAATAACAGTACTGATTGCAAGCGCGGGGAGACGACGTATCGCGCACACAATGCAGGCCCTAGGATCCAAGGTCACACTTAGAGGTCAATGTCAAAGTGCTTTCGTGTCCGGTCAATTACTCTGACAATCATGGACATATTATCAAATAACTTGGCACAAGTGCTCACCACAACAAGGCGACGTGTCGTGCACAAAATCCAGGTTTGTGGCTTCAAAGTCAAGGTCACACTTTGATGTCAAAAGTCAAATCGTACCCCGTCAATAACTCTGGCATTCCTGTACGGATTTTCAAATAACTTGGCACAAGTGCTCACCACAACAAGACGAAGTGTCGCGCACAAAATCCAGGTCTGTGATTCCGTCCACCGCCCGTCAGTCACTTCGTTCGTTCGTCCGTTCGATCGTGTCCAGTTAACTCCGACAATAATGGACGGATTTTCAAATGACTAGGCACAATTGCTCGCCACAACAAGACGACGTGTCGCGCACAAAATCCAGGTTCGTGGCTCCAAGGTCAAGGTCACACTTATAGGTCAAAGGACAAAATGAAGTGCTTTAGTGTCCGGTCAATAACTCTGACATTCATAGACAGACTTTCAAATAACTTACCACAACAAAACGACGTTATTATTGCTTTTTCCTTCTTGTTTGTCTGTTTGCGTGTTTGTTTCTGTGTTTTGTGGTTGACTGTCCTCCTTGAATGCTACTTTCCCTGTCCGATCTTTTTATATTGTTTGTTTGTTGTTAAAATGTAGATATTTGTATTTGCAATGATAATTCAGCATTATAATTTGCAGAAGTATAGTTGTATGGGTGTGACACCATCAAATCCTTCCCCTTACGCCCTACAATTAAACTTTCTGAGAAAATGTCAGGGAGTACTGTAGGCAAAGTATGCTGTCCAGTCATAGAAACGTAACTTTTAATCACAAAGCTAGTACCAGGCTTGCATTTATGAGTAATTGGGATGTTTATATATGCATGTAGTGCCACCAAATTAAGGTATGATGCTACAAATACACCAAATTGCCTTGTAAATCTGAATTTGGCACGCACATTAGCATATATTGCACTTATATAGCACTTTTGGGAACTAAACATCTTGATTTCTTCAGGTTTACTGACTTTTTTATGCATTTTATCCATTGGCTAAGTACAGATATGCACAGTGCCATTTTATATAACAGTTAAGAAAGGTAAAACTGTGAACATTGTTACAGATTTTTCATCGCTGTCGACTGCACTGTACATTTTTGAAACGCCCATATCTTGATCAATACTCAACCGTTTGACCAAAATGTATGATTTTTTTATGCATTATATTCTAGGCTTTGCCAGAATAGAGGCTTTTAAAATTCACTCACAATTAGGGGTTCTTATAGGTATACAGGAAGTAAATCACTGTGGTATTCATGACTCGTGTAGTCGAAAGGAGTTCCCAAATATATAATCCCTAACTTTTTTTGTGATAAAAGGCATTTTTGAGTATTTAAGGCCTGTTTTTTCTGGCTGAAATGACTCTATTGACTTGTTTGTGATAGCTAAGAACCATTTGCATGGTTGTATGATGATTTTATTTATCAACTTGAAAGTTTTTCAAGTGAAAGTAGAGCACATTTAAGAGGTGCCGAATGAATGCAGTTTGTTCACGGTGTCAACAAAAGTCAGAATTTTATTTTCTTATATGCCACATGACCCCTACTATTCTCAGCAGTTTTCTAGAGAGGCAGGTCTCATGACGAAGCACATGTAAGTGAATCTTAGTTTGTATTTCATTTTGGAAAATGGCTAACTAGAAAGCTTGGACTTCCGGTACACCTAGAGGTCAAAGGTCCAACCGTGTCCGGTTAATAACTGCATTCCTGGACGGACTTTCAAGTAACTTGGCACAAGTCCTCACCACAACCAGACGACGTGTCGCGCACTGAATCCAGGTCCGTGGCTCCAAGATCAAGGTCATACTTAGAGGTCAAATGTCACTACGGTGACATTTCTTGTTGATTTTGTAATAGTAATATCCTACTATCTTTCAATGCAAATTTATTGAAATTAAATCGAAATACAGTAATTTTCAACGTATATACACAGTTGTTCTAAAGATGAAGACAAGGTAGCTACAGCATCTCTTATTCACAAACACAACATTAAGGGCCGCCTGCCTGAAAAGGCCTGTATCTTTTCAGCTGAACTTAAGGCGATTGAACTTGCCTTAAACTATATTCATGAATCGTACATCACCAGCCGAAAGTCTATATGTTGAAGCCAATGAACCATCACTGTCTCACAGACGAGACAAATTAGCTCTTCAATACGCCATTAAATTAAAGTCTAACCCTTCAAACCCAACTTTCGATAATGTTTTTAATCCTAGTTGTGAACCTCTTTTTGATCGAAAACCGAAGGCCATTCGACCATTTGGTCTTCGTATTAAACCAAAATTAAGAGACACTGAAATCGACCTAAATTTGGTTGCCAAGTACAAAGTACCACAAATTCCACCGTGGACTTTGGAAACTCCAACAATTATTTTTGATCTTTGTAATAACAAATCCAGTACAGACCCTACTGTCTTTCAAAGCAAATTTAATGAAATTAAATCGAAATACTGTGACTTTCAACATATCTACACAGATGGCTCTAAAGATGGAGATAAGGTAGCTGCAGCAGCTGTTGTTCACAAACACAGCATAAAGAGCCGCCTGCCTGACAAGGCCTCTATCTTTTAAGCTGAACTTAAGGCAATTGAACTTGCCTTAAATTATATTCAGGAATCTGATGATGACCATTTTGTAATCTTTTCTGATTCCCTTTCATCTCTTCAAGCACTGGGTAATATGAAGCATGATAACCCAGTTGTGCTTCAACTTTTAGAAAAGTACAATTCTCTTATAATTGATAATGTTATTATTTTCTGCTGGCTTCCAAGCCATGTAGGAATACGTGGTAATGATAGAGCTGATAGGGCTGCTAAGGCAGCATTATATTTACATATATCTAATACAAAATTACCTTATACTGATTTTAAAAGTTGTATTAACACATATATTCGTAACTCTTGGCAAGCCGCTTGGGATTTGTCAGTTAACAATAAACTCCATCCAATTAAACCGTTACTCGGAGAATGGCGTTCTTCTAGTAGACCCATTCGTCGAGAGGAAGTTGTCCTAGCCCGGTGCATGATAGGGCATACACGTTATACTTATTCATATTTATTACAAGGTGAGCAATTACCGGAATGTATACCCTGCTTTGCACCGTTAACGGTCAAACACATCTTATTGGAATGTGTAGACTTTGATCCTATGCGTCAAAGGTACTACAATGTTAATACTATGAAAGAGTTATTTGTGACTGTAGATTTTAGTCTTGTTTTAGATTTCCTGAAAGAGATCAGACTATATAAATCATTGTAATGTGTTCTTATATATATTTACTTGTGTATATACCCGTTGCCGGGCATTTATTGATTTACATACATAGTTTATATTACACCTTATCATCCCTTATTTTAATTTTATTTTTAATAGTTTTATCTTTATATATTTACATTAATTTTTAACTAATACTTCATTTTTCATATTTTTTTTTTGCGCACAATATGACCTATTTATGTGTCAACGTGCCGTAAAACACCATTCATTCATTCATTCAATCGTAATATTTTCTGATTCCCTTTCATCTCTTCAAGCCCTGAAGATCATGATAACCCAGTTGTGCTTCAACTTTTAGAAAAATCGATGTTATTATTTTCTGCTGGCTTCCAAGCAATGTATGAATGCGTGGTAATGATAGAATTGATAGTGCTGCTAAGGCAGCATTATACTGATTTTAAAAGATGTATTAAAACATATATTTGTAACTCTTGGCAAACCGCTTGGGATTTGTCAGTGAACAATTAACTCCATGCAATTAAGCCATTACTCGGGTAATGGTTTCCTTCTTGTTGACCAATTCGTCGAGAAGTTGTTCTAGCCCGATGAATGATAGGGCATACACGTTATACTCATTCATATTTATTAGCTAGACTATTCGAAGAATAAGAGACCTGATGTAATCAGAGCGACGTCGTCGTTGGTTTCGGCGTCCAACATCAAGGTTTGCATGTACGGTATTTTACAAGTCTATGTCTCTTACATTTCTTAAGGGCTGCTTAAGTAATTGTGGTTCCTGTAACCCTTATACTCCCATGGAACTCAAATTCCTTAAAATGTGTCGCATTTCACATTAAATTGTGCGTGTAAATATAGATATGAAAATCGAACAGGAAAAGCAGCATTCAAGGACGACAGTTAACCACAAACACAAACAGAAACAAAGACCATATTTAAAGATGAATAAAAGGTCAAATAAGACGTCACAAACATACAAGGGTTGACAATAGGGCTACCGCCTAAGAACGGTCAGTGGCAAAAAGGCCAATGGGGAGTTTAAACCTGGTTTTAGGGTGCACCAAACCTCACACTTACCCTATTGTCAACCCAATAAGACGGGACAGTGTAAATAAAGAAACCATGAATATTTCTCTAACCAACAAGGCAGCATTTATAGGCAATATAAGTAAAACACAAATATGCTAGTCTATATATAAACACAAAAAAACAATAGCCTAGAAAGCCACAAAAATGTACTCAATGAGAAGCCTTAGCAACAAGAGAATAAACCATTGAGGGCACGACAAGACAAGACTGCAGACAAACTTCAAACGTCACCGTCCTTTTGGTTTTAATTAGACGTCATCATAGGGTCCACAGCCTGTCCCCATAAGAAGTTGCTCGGGGAACATCCCCATCTCAATGGGAATAATTAACAATATCAAAATTAAAATCATTTCTATTGTCATAAATTTTGCTATATTCAACATTTTCAGATGGAGAGATGTAAATCAAGAAAAGAAGCGTTAGTGTCAGAAATATTGGCTTTGTTAAAGAAATATAAAAACATCGGACAGTGAAAGTAGCATTCAAGGAGGACAGTCAACCACAAAACACAGAAACAAACATGCAAACAGACAAACAAGAAGGCAAAAGTAACAATAAAAGCAAACGACATCACAAATACAAAAGGGTTGACAATAGGGCTACCGCCTTGGAACGGTCAGTGACAAAGAAGGCCATAAGGGGGGGGGGGGGGGGGGGGGGGGGGTTAAACCGGGTCTAGGGTGCACCAAAACTCACACTTACCCTACTGTCATCCCATTAAAACAGGACAGTGTAAAAAAAGAAATCCCCGCCATGATCTAATCTCTAACCAACAAGGCAGCATCAATAGGCAATATAAGTAAAACACAAACATGCTCGTGTAAATATAATACAAAACAAGAGGTCAATGACCTTGAAGCTCTACTGATTGATTTTGATTTCAGGAAGTAGTCGCTACATACTGTTTTTTTCAAAATCTATTTTTAGCCGTGGTGGCCATCTTGAATTTCCGGCCGACCTGAAATTTGCTAGGATCAATTAGACATCAAGAGCAACATTCCTGTGAAGTTTCATGAAAATCCGTCAAGTAGTTTCAGAGGAGTAGTCGCTACAAGTTTTCATTATATAACTCTATGTAAACAAAGATGGCCACTGACAGCCATGTTTAACATTGAATCAAAATAATGTTCGACTCGGATAACCATCATGTCATGCTGATCATTTTAGAAAAAGTCCCATATCAATATCTCTTATAGTTTTCAAGAAGTAGTCGCTACAAACTTATTTTTTAAAAATCTATTTTTAGCCATGGTGGCCATGTTGAATTTCTGGCCGACCTGAAATTTTGCTAAGATCAATTAGACATCAAGAGCAACATTCATGTGAAGTTTCATGAAAATCCGTCAAGTAGTTTCAGAGGAGTAGTCGCTACAAGTTATCATTATATAACTCTTATGTAAACATACATGGCCACTGGCAGCCATGTTTAACGTCGAATCAAAATAATGTTCGACTTGAATAACCATCATGTCATGCTGATCATTTTAGAAAAAGTCCCATATCAATATCACTTATAGTTTTCAAGAAGTAGTCGCTACAAACTTGTATTTTGAAAATCTATTTTTAGCCATGGCGGCCATCTTGAATTTCCGGCCGACCTGAAATTTTGCAAGGATCAATAAGACATCAAGAGCAACATTCGTGTGAAGTTTCATGAAAATCCGTCAAGTATTTTCAGAGGAGTAGTCGCTACAAGTTATCATTATATAACTCTATGTAAACAAAGATGGCCACTGGCAGCCACGTTTAACGTCGAATCAAAATAATGTTCGACTCGGATAACCATCATGTCATGCTGATAATTTTAGAAAAAGTCCCATATCAATATCTCTTATAGTTTTCAAGAAGTAGTCGCTACAAACTTATTTTTTAAAAATCTATTTTTAGCCGTGGCGGCCATCTTGAATTTCCGGCCAACCTGAAATTTTGCTAGGATCAATTAGACATCAAGAGCAACATTCCTGTGAAGTTTCATGAAAATCCGTCAAGTATTTTCAGAGGAGTAGTCGCTACAAGTTTTCATTATATAATTCTATGTAAGCAAAGATGGCCACTGGCAGCCATGTTTAACGTCGAATCAAAACGATTTTCGACAAGGACCAACATCATGTCATGCTGATCATTTTAGAAAAAGTCCCATAGCAATATCCCTTAGAGTTTTCAAGAAGTAGTCGCTACAAACTTGTTTTTTAAAAACCTATTTTTAGATTTGGCGGCCATCTTGGATTTCACATCTACATGAATTTTTGCTAGGATCAACTAGACTTCATGGGCAACATTTCTGTAAAGTTTCATGAAAATCTATTAAGTAGTTTCAGAGGAGTAGTCGCTACAAAAAAAAAGTTAACGGACGGACAGACGGACGGACGGACGACGGACGCCGCACCACGGCATAAGCTCTGCTGATCTCTGATCAGTAGAGCTAAAAACAATAGCCTAGAAAGCCACAATGAAGGTACTCAATGACTTGGCAGAAGCCAGAGCAACAAGAATATAAACCTTAAGTTGAAGTTCGTTAGGTATATATTATTAACCATAGTAGAAAAGAAAGGGTTGTCAATGTTTAATATGTCATCCAGATACCGAGTGGTGTCATTAAAGGCAGCAGTAACATCTTCCTGGGTATCTGGTGAAAGACGCAACATGAAATCTCTTTCATAGCAATATAAAAACAAATCTGCGACAAGTGGTGCACAGTCCATACCCATAGGGATACCAACAATTTGTCTATTAACGGTCGTTCCATACCTGACGAAAATATTATACGAGTGCTTCACAAACTTCTTGGCAAGTCCACATAATGTAATTGTCTAAACTGCCGTTAGTAAAAAACACTTTAATATTATTACAGGCCACAAATGTAGTATTTTTCCTGGCGAATGTTTTTTGAATAAGAGCAATAAGCTTGTCTTTAATAAGGTGATTGCAGGTCTGTATCTCTTACACTTCTTGTCTTAGCTCAACTAAATTTGAAAATTGGTTTCCTTATAGTATCTTGTAAACGGTTGCCTGAGTAATTGTGTCTTCTACAGTTTCTAGGCTCCCATGGAACCCAAATTGTGATGGCCTTTAAAATGTGCAATAACGGCAGATAAAGGTTTGAGTGTTAGCTGTTGTTTATATCTATAATTTTGGTTTGGGATTTGTTATAGCATTATGCACCTTATTCATACTTCACCCATACTGGAGAATGGGTACCCTCCTCCACGCCCCCCCCCCCCCCCCCCGATTTTTTTTACATAATTATTCATACGCATATATTTATGTTGCTCCACACACCACGCCCTCCACACCTTAAATACTTGAAGGCCAAATGCCTTAAAGCTCTTAACTTACTTAAAGTTGTTGCAAACACTAATTGGGGAGCAGATCGAAAAGTCCTCTTGCGACTTTACAGATCTCTTATCAGATCCAAGCTGGACTACGGCTCAATAGTATATGGATCAACTCGCAAGTCGTACTTGCAGATGCTCGACCCTATACATAATCAAGGATTACGACTCGCCTTAGGTGCCTTTCGTACATCACCAGCCGAAAGTCTATATGTTGAAGCCAATGAACCATCACTGTCTCACAGACGAGACAAATTAGCTCTTCAATACGCCATTAAATTAAAGTCTAACCCTTCAAACCCAACTTTCGATAATGTTTCTAATCCTAGTTGTGAACCTCTTTTTGATCGAAAACCGAAGGCCATTCGACCATTTGGTCTTCGTATTAAACCAAAATTAAGAGACACTGAAATCGACCTAAATTTGATTGCCAAGTACAAAGTACCACAAATTCCACCGTGGACTTTGGAAACTCCAACAATTATTTTTGATCTTTGTAATAATAACAAATCCAGTACAGACCCTACTGTCTTTCAAAGCAAATTTAATGAAATTAAATCGAAATACAGTAACTTTCAGCATATCTACACAGATGGCTCTAAAGATGGAGATAAGGTAGCTGCAGCAGCTGTTGTTCACAAACACAGCATAAAGAGCCGCCTGCCTGACAAGGCCTGTATCTTTTCAGCTGAACTTAAGGCAATTGAACTTGCCTTAAATTGTATTCAGGAATCTGATGATAACCATTTTGTAATCTTTTCTGATTCCCCTTCATCTCTTCAAGCACTGGGTAATATGAAACGTGATAACCCAGTTGTGCTTCAACTTTTAGAAAAGTACAATTCGCTTATAATTGAAAACGTTATTATTTTCTGCTGGCTTCCAAGCCATGTAGGAATACGGGGTAATGATAGAGCTGATAGTGTTGCTAAGGAAGCATTAGGTTTACATACATCTAATACCAAATTACCTTATACGGATTATAAAAGTTGTATTAACACATATATTCGTAACTCTTGGCAAGCCGCTTGGGATTTGTCAGTTAACAATAAACTCCATTCAATTAAACCGTTACTCAGAGAATGGCGCTCTTCTAGTAGACCCATTCGTTGAGAGGAAGTTATCCTAGCCCGGTGCAGGATAGGGCATACACGTTATACTCATTCATATTTGTTACAAGGTGGTGCAGTTATGAAAATATATACCCTGCTTAGCACCGTTAACGGTCAAACACATATTGCTGGAATGTGTAGACTTTGATCCTATGCGTCAAAGGTACTACAATGTTAATACTATGACCGAGTTATTTAATACTATAGATTTTAGTCTAGTTTTAGATTTCCTGAAGGAAGTCGGACTATATAAATCATTATAATATGTGCTTGTATATATTTACTTCTTACTATACCCGTTTTCGGGCATTTTGTTGCCACACGTGTATAGTTTATATTACTACCATATCATCTCTTACTTGTAAATAGTTATATCTTTATATTTACTTTATATACACGTTTCGGGCATTTGTTGATTTACATATATAGTTTATATTACTACCATATCATCCTTTATTTTTGAATAGTTTTATCTTGATATATTCACATTAATTTTTAATTAATCCTTCATGTCTTCATCTTTCGTCAGTTTTTGCGCACAATATGACCTATTTATGTGTCGACGTGCCATAAAACACCATTCATTCATTCATTCTTCAAGCCCTGCAGAAATACGTGGTAATGGTAAGAGCTGATAGTGTTGCTAAAGCAGTATTAGGTTTACATATATCTAAAGCCAAATTACCTTTATTGATTTTAAAAGTTGTATTAACACAGATATTCGTAACTATTGGTAAGCCGCTTAACAATAAACTCCATTCAATTAAACCGATGAATAGAGCTGATAGTTAGGTTTACATATATATATAATGCCAAATTACCTTATACTGATTTTAAAAGTTTTATTAACATATATATTCGTCACTCTTGGCAAGCCGTTTGGGATTTGTCAGTTAACAATAAACTCTATCAATTAAACCGTTACTCGGAGAATGGCGTTCTTCTAGAAGACCCATTCGTCGGGAAGAAGTTGTCCTAGTCCAATGCAGGATAGGGCATACACGTTATACTCATTCATATTTATTACAAGGTGAGCAATTACCAGAATGTATACCCTGCTTTGCACCGTTAACGGTCAAACACATCTTGTTGGAATGTGTAGACTTTATCATACTCTTTCGATCCTATGCGTCAAAGGTACTACAATGTTAATACTATGAAAGAGTTATTTGAAACTATAGATTTAGTCTTGTTTTGGATTTTCTGAAAGAAATAGGACTATATAAATCATTTTACAGAAATGTTGCCTATCATGTCTAGCTGATCCAAGCAAAAATTCACACTGATGTGAAATCCAAGATGGCAGCCAAAGCTAAAATATTTTTTTTAAATAACAAGTTTGTAGCGCCTACTACTTGAAAACTTTAAGTGATATTGATATGGAACTTTTTCTAAAATATCAGCAAGACATGATGTTGGTCGTTATCGGAAATTGTTTTGATTCGACGTTAAACATGGCTGCCAGCGGCCATCTTTGTTTACATAGAGTTATTTGCTAAAAAATTGTAGCGACTTATCCTCAGAAACTACCTGACGAATTTTCATGAAACTTCACAGGAATGTTGCTCTTGGTGTCTAATTGATCCTAGAAAACGTTCAGGTTGGCCAGAAATTTAAGATGGCCGTCACGGCTAAAAATGTTTTTTTTAAAAAACAAATTTGTAGCCACTAATTCTTTTGGAAGCTATAAGGATATTGATATGAGACTTTTTCTAAAATGATCAATGATGCTGGTCCTTGTTGAAAATCATTTTGATTCAACGTTAAACATGGCTGCCAGCGGTCTTCTTTGTTTACAAGAGTTATATAGTAAAAAACGTTGTAGCGACTACTTCTCTAAAACTACTTTACAGGAATGTTGCACTAAATGTGAAGTTGATCATAGCAAAATTTCAGGGCGGCCGGAAATTCAAGATGGCCGCTAGGGCTAAAAATAGATTGAAAAAAAAAACACGTTTGTAGCACCTACTTCTTGAAAACTATAAGTGATATTAATATGGGACTTTTTTCTAAAATGATTAGCATGACGTGATGTTGGTCCTGGTTAAAATATTGTGATATTTACATTAATTTTTAAGTAATCCTTCATTTCTTCATCTTTCATCAGTTTTTGCGCACAATATGACCTATTGATGTGTCGACGTGCCGTAAAACACCATTCATTCATTCATTCATTTAAGGAGTCGGAAGGCTGACTGTACTATTGTTCTGATTAAATGGCTCTTGCCCACCCCAGCACCTACACCGATAAATAAATGGAATGGTTTTGGTCGAGTTCTAGTTCTGCGTGTCATAGACATTTGTGAACACCAGTGGATTATAAACATCCTCTTCTGTAAAACTTTCCCCATGCTGAGCACCAGTAATCTGTATAGTGCTGATGTCCGCAGCTGCTAATGTTAAAACCACGTGCAGGCAGTTTACGTAATATTTATTGCATACTTTTTCGAGTATACGCGATTTATACTGATTCTCGAGAAAAATATGCTATAAATGTCTTATACCATAGCCATTCAATACAGGTAATTGCCATTTTGATTGATAGGTTGTGTGTAAACATTACAAATACGCGCATGTAAATTGGGTAGACAATGGTTAAACTGCCGAATCTGTCATTTATAGCAAGGCTGAAATATACCGGCATTTATAGCACGGTTTAGGCTCGACCTTCAAGTTGATGAACATTATATCATAAGCAAGAACAAAGGAAAACCATTAGAGCTACGATACAATTCTTACATCTTGCATGTCTTCATTCTCTTGATCAGTATCTGATTCATGGCACATTTAGCCATTGACAGTGATCTCACTTGATTCACATTCTGTTCTTTCGTTTTATTTTCCGTCAACAACCTGAATAGCTTCATCAGAACTACTGTCATGAACTGTCAAGAGTTGCCACAACTGACTGTTGTCACGTTCATAATTTTCTTGCCAATTATCATTATAGCAAAGTCACTATAGTTTTTATTGTTTTGTATAAGTTAATACAATGCGCAGAGAACTCTCCATGATCTGATGACCTGTTTCATAACACGACCTTTATACTGTAATTTCCTTTTCAGTTTATCAGTAATAGAAGATGAAGATGGAAACCTTGGAAGAATTCCACACGTTTCATCTGGGTTTAATGGTACATGTACAACACATCCGTGAACAGCTTTCTGTTTACCTCTTGGTAGCCCTAAGATGGGATGCGCTTACTGATCAATGCCACCTCTAAACTTGACAGGTTCTCAAGTTCTTCTGGTATATATGTTAGTTGTAGGTTGTTGCCAACAACCAGAGAAGGATTTCATTCTTTGTTAGCTGACTATGGAAACTGTTGCAAATGTACGTAATTCCGTCGTAACTTTGTGCATCTGTAGTACAGTTTTGTAACAGAGTAGTATCACATTTTGCATAAGTATCTTGAACAAATGTTTTCATTACCTCCTTGTATAGTAAGTAGTATGTGGCATGAACATCAAATGTAGTTTGGACCTTCCTTAAGTTTAGTATGGAAACCTTGAATGACAGACTGGATGGTATTCTTTTCTTTTTCCTTCTGTCTGTTTTCAAACTTACGGTCTCTATCAATTTGCTTTATTTCCTCACATTCAGCGTCTGTCAATCTACATTGTCTCAACTGCCTAAACTTAACTGGCGTTCCCGTTCATTTTTTTTCTTTCTCTCAGTTATAGTGTCTTTTACCTGGCTTTTCATTTGTAACAGTTTTCTTTGTCTGTAATCAGATACATGCTCGTTTTCGTAATTCTTCAACTGCTCACATTCAGTGTCTTTTAATCTAGTTTTTCACAACTGCCTAAAATTAAACTGTCGTACCAGTTCACTTTTTTTGTTCTCTCACTTATAGGGCCTTTTACCTTGCTATTAATTTTTGTCTCGTCTATACTTAAACTGGCGTTCCCTTTCGATTTTGTTGTTATCCTCACATACAGTGTCTTTAAATTTGCTTTTCATTTGTAACTTTTTTCTTTGTCTGTAATCAGATTTACGTTTCTTTTCGTAATTCTTCATTTGCTGACATTCAGTGTCTTTTAATCTACATGTTTTCAATTGTCTATACTTAACTTCCGTTCTCTTACGATTTTTAGCTCTACTGGCCAAAGGCCAGGCGAGCTTATGCAATCACTTTTCGTCCGTCGTCCGTCTGTCTGTCCGTCTGTTAGCAATTTTATAAAATCGACATCTCCTATGGAACCGCTTGAAGGATTTTAATGAAACTTCATCACAATGTTATTTGGGAAGGCCTCTATCAGATTTATGTTTTTCGCGACCGCCAGTCATCCAAAATGGCCGCCATGGCTAAAACTAGGTCAAAATTAAGTAAATTTCAAACGACATCTCCTCCGAAACCACTTATTTCATTCTACTGAAATATCATATACATGTTCCTTGGGTTGTCCTCTATCAAATTTGTGTTTTTCGTTATCGTCGAATAATCAAAATGGCCGCCACGGCGACCCACAATTTACAAAGAGTTATATAGGAAAAGTTTAAAAAATGACATCGCTTGAAGGATGTTGATGAAACTTAATCACAGTGATATTTGGGATAGTCCCTCTCAGATTTGTGTTTTTCACGGCCGCCAGTCATCCAAGATGGCCGCCACGGCTAAAACTAGGTCAAATTTAAGGCAATTTCAAACGACATCTCCTCCGAAACCACTTATTCCATTCTACTGAAATATCATATACTTGTTCCTTGGGTTGGCCTCTATCAAGTTTGTGATTTTTGTTATCGTCGAATAATCAAAATGGCCGCCACGGCGATTCAAAATTTACATGAGTAATTGTGTACTATTGATTTTATTAGTATTGAGTTCTGCTCAACCCGGGGCTAGAGGGCGTTAGCGGTAGCTAGCATATTTCGCTACCGCTCATGAACAGTCTCAATCAAACCGAGACTGCAATATTTCGTATCTGTCGTGCTCGGCCGTTTCCAAAGGTCCATTATCATACTCTTTTTTTTTATATAGGAAAAGGTTAAACAGGACATCTTCTCTGAAACCGCCTGAAGGATTTTGATGAAACTTAATCACAATGATATTTGGGATAGTCCTTCTCAGATTTTGTTTTTCGCGGCTACCAGTCATCCAAGATGGCCGTCATGGCTAAAACTAGGACAAATTTAAGGAAATTCCAAACGACATCTCCGACGAAACCACTTATTCCATGCTTGTGAAATATCATATACATGTTCCTTGGGTTAGCCTCTACCAATTTTTTGTTTTTCGTTATCGTCAAATAATCAAAATGGCCGCCACGGCGACCCAAAGTTTACAAAAGAGTTTTATAGGAAAAGGTTAAAAATTACATCTTCTCTGAAACCGCCTGAAAGATTTTGATGAAACTTAAGCATAATGATATTTGGGATAGTCACTCTCAGATTTTTATTTTTCACGACCGCCAGTCATCCAAGACGGCCGCCATAGCTAAAACTAGGTCAAATTTAAGTAAATTTCAAACGACGTCTCCGAAAACACATTCCATTCTTGTGAAATATCATATACATGTTCCTTGGGTTAGCCTCCATCAAGTTTGTGTTTTTCGTTATCGTAAAATAATCAAAATGGCCGCCACGGCGACCCAAGGTTTACATACAGTTATATAGGAAAAGGTTAAAAATTACATCTTCTCTGAAACCACCTGAAAGATTTTAATGAAACATAAGCCCAATGATATTTGGGATAGTCACTCTCAGATTTTTCGTTTTTTGCAGCCGCCAGTCATCCAAGATGGCCGCCATGGCTAAATCTAGGTCAAATTTAAGTAAATTTCAAACGACATCCCATCCGAAACGACTGATTCTATTCTACTGAAGTATCATATACATGTTTCTTGAGTTGGCCTCTATTACGTTTGTGTTTTCGTTATCGTCGAATAATCAACATGGCCGCCACGGCGATCCAACATTTACATAGACTAAGTGTTATATAGGAAAAGTTAAAAAAATGACATCTTCTCTGAAACAGCTTGAAGGATTTTGATGAAACTTAATCACAGTGATATTTGGGATAGTCCCTCTCAGATTTATATTTTTCACGGCAGCCAGTTATCCAAGATGGCCGCCATGGCTAAAAATAGGTCAAATTTAAGTAAATTGCAAACAACATCTTCTCCGAAACCACTTTTCTGCATTCTTGTGAAATATCATAAACATGTTCCTTGGGTTAGCCTCTATCAAGTTTGTGATTTTCGTTATCGTCGAATAATCAAAATGGCCGCCAAAGTTTACATAGAGTTATATAGGAAAACGTTAAAAATGACATCTTCTCTGAAACTGCTTGAAGGATTTTGATGAAACTTAATCACAATGATCTTTGGGTTAGTTCCCCTCAGATTTTCGTTTTTGGGGCCTCCAGTCAACCATGATGGCCACCATGGCTAAACTTAGGTCAAATTTAAGGACATTTATCAAACGACATATTCCCAGCAAACACACGACGTTGGATCAACGTTGGATATATGTTGGATTTTGGTCGCAACGTCGGCGACCTAAATCCAACGTTGGTACAACGTCTGATTTAAGACGTCAGAACAACGTTGGAGTACAACGTCATTCTGACTTTGGCATGCATGCTTATGTGAGAGGGCATATAAAGGGAGATAATGTATAATGTTAATTTACGTATTTTTTTTAATGTGTAATACAAGGTTATATATTGGTATATATGTTTTTCTGTATTTATGTGTTGATTTATTAATGTATTGTTTTAATTATTAATATCTTGCTGGCATGTATTATAATTAAGTAAGATACTTAAAGGTTTATATTATTTCTAATATAAGCTAAATCATTGTGAAGTTCATATATAAGTCCAGTTACTGAGGGTTTCCTTTCTTGGCATGCATATGTGATAGAGAGACTACAAACTTGACAGTTTAATTGTGTTTACCTATAGTTCTATAATAGAACTAAACACACACATATAATTATGACTTGTGTTATTCATCGTCAGAAATCATCGTCAGATTTCTTTCTGACGTCTAAAAAACTTCCATTTTCAACCAAAATCCAACGTCAGTCCAATGTCATGTTTCTGACGTTGAACCAACGTCGGATTTCCGACGTCTAGAAAACTTCCATTTCCAACCTAAATCCAACGTCAATCCAACGTCAGAAACTGACGTCAGGCCAACGTCAACCCAACGTCATTTGCCCGCTGGGATTACCACTTATTCCATTCTAGTTAAATACCATATGCATGTTCCTGTTGTTGGCCTCTATCAAGTTTTTGTTTTTCGTTGTCGTCAAATATTCAAAATGGCCGCCACGATAACCCAAAGTTTACTTAGAGTTATATATAGGAAACAAATTTCTTGGGTTGGCCTCTGTCATGTTTATGTTTTTGAATCACATCATACAAG
This sequence comes from Cyrtodaria siliqua, assembly GCA_037043455.1. Lineage (NCBI taxonomy): Eukaryota > Metazoa > Mollusca > Bivalvia > Adapedonta > Hiatellidae > Cyrtodaria > Cyrtodaria siliqua. Next base: position 38,809 of record JAWPHD010009681.1, on the reverse strand, counting down.
TAGAGCGTCTACAGGCCCTCTTGGGTTTCTTGTTTTTTTTCACTGATGGTGTCTTTAAATTCTTTAAATTCGCTTTTCATTTGTAACATTTTCCTTTGTCTGTACTTAGATTGGCGCTCTTTTTCATAATTCTTTATTAGCTCACATTCAGTGTCTTTTAATCTCGATTTTTCTAATTGTCTATACTTAAACTGGCGTTCTGTTTCAATTTTCCTTTGTTCGTTACCTTTAATGTCTCCATTCACTATTCAACTGAGACATTTTCTTTTTTCTGTATGTAGATGTAATCGCCTTATTTGTATACGGTATTCTTTGACGCTTATTTCCACTACACTACACATTAGGGTTATTTAGAATCTTAATCTGCTTGTAGTAGTATCCTTGAGAACTGGATCAACATGTTTTAGTTGTTTTTTGTCAATTTCAGATTTTTGCATTTGATCTTCAAAGTATTGTCTGAGAAGTCTGTTCTCTGTGCTAGACATTGTTTCACTAATTTTCAGTTCCTTTTTTCTGGTACTTATCAATTTTCCGTCACGTTGAGACAACTGTTGAACTCTGCAAGGTTTTTGAAAATAAGAGCAATGAATACATGTAGTTCAAAATTCTTTTTGGCTCTTCTTACAAATTAACTAAAATGAGTTGCATTTGGCAAACCTCAAGTCTGTATGAACATTTAGGTGGAAACGAGTTTTTTTAATTAAGATCTATGGAAATTATTCTGCATCTGGAACTGAAAGGATATGACTTAATCTGGCCCATAGCCAGACCTGAAATTTAACTGATGCAACTCAATTGAAGAAAACATCATTTAAATAGGCTTTTGTAGTTTTTTCTACGCCAAATTGGGAGTTTGAAACGAGACAAATCTATTCGAGAAAACTTTATTTAATTTGATATTTCATTAAAGTGCCTACTGCAGTTGTGTGTACATTTCCAAATTTCCAGTGCGCCACAGCGGCGCCGTAGCTATAGGCTTCATTAAATCACAGAAAGAAATTCAAAGCAATCCTACTATTTAATGATGTATGATTGATGGAAAAAGATTTTGATTAAGCTATGCTAAAAAGAGAAAAATAGAACAGGAGACATAATTTAAAAGAAAGCGAAACTGAGTGATTACTATCTGGAGCACACATCTTAATTACCACTTGTCACATGGTAACATTTTATTAAAATTTATTACATTACAGTGTACAACAACGGATTTGTTAAGTGCTGTCATTGACTTTCCGACAACTTGTTAAAGTCATTCAGGAAATTACCAAACTATTATATCATGGTTGATGAAAATGAGTAATATGTTTTAATATTGGTAATGTCAACATAAAATTATCATCTATTGAGATGAAACAAAGCTTTTAAAATTTAAATGTTTTTGTCAGAATAATTTGACACATTTATTTTGTTTGTGCCAAGTTGTTAGAAGTACCATAGCAGCACTTACATGATCCAATAATGCTCTACTAGGAATGAATGGTGTGTAACGGCACGTCGACACATAAATAGGTCATATTGTGCGCAAAAATTGATGAAAAATGAAGAAATGAAGTATTGATAAAAAATAATGTTAATATATAAAGTTAAAATATTAAAAAAAATAAGGGATGATAAGGTGTAATATAAACTATGTATGTAAATCAACAAATGCCCGTCAACGGGTATATAAACAAGTAAATATATATAAGAACACACTATAATGATTTATATAGTCTGATCCCTTTTAGGAAATCTAAAACAAGACTAAAATCTATAGTATCAAATAACTCTTTCATAGTATTAACATTGTAGTAACTCTGACGCATAGGATCCGTTAACTTTGCAAAGCAGGGTATACATTCTGGTAATGGCTCAGCTTGTAATTAATATGAATGAGTATAACGTGTATATGCCCTATCCTGCAATGGGCTAGGACAACTTCTTCTCGACGAATGGGTCTACTAGAAGAACGCCATTCTCCAAGTAACGGTTTAATTGAATGGAGTTTATTGTTAACTGACGAATCCCAAGCGGCTTGCCAATAGTTACGAATAAATGTGTTAATACGACTTTTAAAATCAGTATAAGGTAATTTAGTATTAGATATATGTAAACCTAATGCTGCTTTAGCAGCACTATCAGCTCTATCATTACCACGTGTTTCTACATGGCTTGGAAGCCAGCAGAAAAATATAACATTATCAACTAGTGCAAGGCTCTTCCAGGATGATTAAATCACTATGTGGATCTACAAAAAAAAAACATCATGCAAAAGACATAATTTTTATCAATGCTTCTATACTGCTTCGATGTAGCTGTAGCAATGATAAAATGAGAGTACAACTAAATTAATAATATAATAAAATAAAATAATGAACAATGATATAGAATGTCAAGGCTCTTTGGTAGGAGTACATCACAATCTGAGTCGGCAAAAAAACACCATGCACCAACGAAAATAACACATGACTTTTAGCCACTGCAGAAAATTCACTGCCTGTTATTACTACAAATCAAGTCACGTGCATAGGCAAATAGAATAAGGTATTATGAGATGGAGAGTTTATATACGGTATGTGAATGTTCTGTAGAGTTGCCCGGGCACACTGCACACTCTTTAACCTTGACACTACTACAACATAGTTCAAAAGTTCCATCACAGTTAAATGACTGCACATTAGAATTAACAAGAAATGTCACTGTGTTTAACTTTAAGTGTGACCTTGACCTTGGAGCCACGGACTTGGATTTTGTTCATGACACGTCGTCTTGTTGTGGTAAGCACTTGTGCCAAGTTATTTGAAAATCCGTCCATGAATGTCGGAGTTATTAACAGGACACGAAAGCACTTCTATTTTACCTTTGACCTCTAAGTGTGACCTTGACCTTGGAGCCACGGACTTGGATTTTGTTCGCGACACGTCGTTTTGTTGTGGTGAGCACTTGTTCCAAGTTATATGAAAATCCGTCCATGAATGTCAGAATTATTGACCGGAAACGATAAATGAAACCTTAAAAGAAATTTTATGATTCTAAATTTGAAAGTTAGTTTTGCAGAGTTGAATTATTGAATTGTTTATTTCCTGTATTTTTTACTATTCTACTAAGTAGCAGCTATGTTTTACTATTAAAGGAATGAACAAGTATAACGTTTTGTCAATGGTGTATACGGCAGACTTGATAAATCTCCCTTTTACCTCACTTTGCCTTTTTGTTCTATCATATACAGGTTGTTGCTGTTTACGTATTTCTACAATTTGTTTTGAACGATTCTCATCGTCGCCCGATGTTTTTTTCCTCAAAATAGCGATCTAATATCTCGTTGTTTTGGTTGAGAGTCGAACGAGTAGCCTTGTTTTTTTACATTTTTACGGGAATATCAACGGTGTAGACATAAATATTTCAACCGCTGACTCAATCTCTACCCAGAGTACACTCGTTCCTCAAGATGTGAGTGAAAGGAACGATAACTCTGCGTGGAGATTGACACTGACTCATATATGACGTAAACATAAATAACCGAGTAATCCACATTTCACGCGAACCTGCCAGATTGGTTTACGTGAATCGTATTCAGTAAACTTTCGATGTTAACATTACGATAATACAGTCTGTTAACCTAGTTACCAACATGCGCTTGTTTTGAAACTGAAAAGATCGATCTTTTTTCTTCACTACAATAAATCTGATCGACCGATCGGTCTAGTATTTAGGATTTTAACTCGACCTCCGTGACGTTCTGGTCGCCATGGAGAGCGGTCGAGTGATATGTTACACCCCTGCATTGTCTGTTTTGGAATTACAATTTTACATTCAATAGAAGAAACAATTATCTATGTAAGTGTTCATATGCCAGTGAAATGCAAAGCAGAAGATTAGCAGGAGTAAAATAAAGCAGACAGAAATTAAATTATATTAAGCTCCTGAATGTAGAGAAGAAGTCCATCAAAACTTGTTAAACTGATCTCCATCTTGTTTTCATACACGATATGGGCAATAACTAGTGTCAGAGCAGTTTTAGACAGCATATTTAATTACACCCAAACAATTACAAAATAATTTAAAATGAGTTGATTCTCAATTGTACAACGATCATTTGTTAAATATAAGACAAATATTAAAAATATGTGGAGTCTTAAGTAAAAATTAGTTGAGTGTAAACTTATGAGGTCTTAAAATTGGTAGTGTTAAACCTTATGAGATTTTCATTATATATTTTTAAACTGTAGAAAAAGAAAAAGAAAATATGCTACCATAAGCTGTTAAATAACATTACTACTAATAATTAAAAACTTAGTGTACTCTTTTGCAAACATTAGTGGAATGTAACCTTAACAAGTCTATAAAATTAGTGGAGTGTAACCTTATGTGGTTTTCATTATGTATTTTCACATCATATCAAAGAGGAAAAAAATGCAACCAGGCAACCATTATGTCTCAAGTATGCAACGATCATCTGTTAAATGACAAGGCCTCTATCTTTTCAGCTGAACTTAAGGCAATTGAACTTGCCCTAAATTATATTCAGGAGTCTGATGATGACCATTTTGTAAACTTTTCTGATTCCCTTTCATCTCTTCAAGCCCTGGGTAATATGAAACATGATAACCGATTTGTGCTTCAACTTTTAGAATAGTACAATTCTCTTATAGTTTAATTCTGTTACTATTTTCTGCTGGCTTCCAAGCCATGTAGGAATACGTGGTAATGATAGAGCTCATGGTGCTGCTAAAGCAGCATTAAGTTTACATATATCTAATGCCAAATTACCTTATACTGATTTTAAAAGTTGTATTAACACATTTATTCGTAACTCTTGGCAAGCCGCTTGGGATTTGTCAGTTACCAATAAACTCCATTCAATTAAACCGTTACTTGGAGAATAGCGTTCTTCTAGCAGACCCATTCGTCGAGAAGAAGTTGTCCTAGCCCGTTGCAGGATAGGGCATACACGTTATACTCATTCACATTTATTACAAGCTGAGCAATTACCAGAATGTATAACCTGGTTTGAACCGTTAACAGTCAAACACATCTTATTGGAATGTGTAGACGTTGATCCTATGCGTCAAAGGTACTACAATGTAAATACTATGAAAGAGTTATTTGATACCATATATTTTAGTCTTGTTTTAGATTTCCTAAAATAGATCAGACTATATAAATCATTATAATGTGTTCTTATATATATTTACTTGTTTATATACCCGTTGACGGGCATTTGTTGATTTACATATATAGTTTATTTTTCTACCATATCATCCCTTGTTTTTTTATGGTTTTATCTTTATATATTTACATAAATGTTTAATTAATACTTAATTTCTTCATTTTTCATCGGTTTTTGCGCACAATATGACCTATTTATGTGTCGACGTGCCGTAGAACACCATTCATTCATCTGTTAAATACAAGACAAATAATTAAAAAATATGTGGAGTCGTCAGTAAAAAATTAGTGGAGTGTAACCTTATGAGTTCTTAAAAGGTCTTAAAATTGGTAGTGTTAAACCTTATGAGGTTTTCATTATATATTTTCACATCCATAAAAAAAGAAAATATGCAACCATAATCTGTTCAATTACATGACAAATAATTAAAAAGTAACTGTACTCTTTTGCAAATATTAGTGGAGTGTAACCTACGAAGTCTGTATAATTTGTGGAGTTTAACCTTACGAAGTCTTTATAATTAGTGGAGGTAACCGTAAGTGGTTTTCATTATGTATTTTCACACCATACTAAAAAGGAAACAAAATGCAACAAGTCAACCATTGTGTAATATTGCAAGGGGACGCGACGCGACGGAACGGGACGCGATGGGACGCGACGGACAATGTGATTCCTATATTGCCTCCACTTCTTCGAAGAGGGGGTATAGCCCCACTTCTTAAAGATGGAGATAAGGTAGCTGCAGCAGCTGTTGTTCACAAACACAGCATAAAGAGCCGCCTGCCTGACAAGGCCTCTTTCTTTTCAGCTGAACTTAAGGCAATTGAACTTGCCTTAAATTATATTCAGGAATCTGATGATGACCATTTTGTAATATTTTCTGATTCTCTTTCATCTCTTCAAGCACTGGGTAATATGAAACATGATAACCCAGTTGTGCTTCAACTTTAAGAAAAGTACAATTCTCTTATAATTGATAATGTTATAATTTTCTGCTGTCTACCAAGCCATGTAGGAATACGTGGTAATGATAGAGCTGATAGTGCTTCTAAGGAAGCATTAGGTTTACATATATCCAATACCAAATTACCTTATACTGATTTTAAAAGCTGTATTAACACATATATTCGTAACTCTTGGCAGGCCGCTTGGGATTTGTCAGATAACAATTAACTCCATCCAATTAAACCGTTACTTGGCGAATGGCGTTCTTCTAGTAGACCCATTCGTCGAGAGGAAGTTGTCCTAGCACGGTGCAGGATAGGGCATACACGTTATACTCATTCATATTTATTACAAGGTGAGCAATTACCAGAATGTATACCCTGCTTTGCACCGTTAACGGTCAAACACATATTGCTGGAATGTGTAGACTTTGATCCTATGCGTTAAAGGTACTACAATGTTGACCGAGTTATTTAATACTATAGATTTTAGTCTAGTTTTAGATTTCCTGAAGGAAGTCACGACTATATAAATCATTATAATATGTTCTTGTATATATTTACTTATTTATGTACCCGTTTTCGGGCATTTGTTGATTTACATAATTATATAGTTTATATTACTACCATAGCATCCCTTACATGTAAATAGTTTTATCTTTATATATTTTCATTAATTTTTAATTATTCCTTCATTTCTTCATCATTCATCAGTTTTTGCGCACAATATAACACCATTCATTTATTCATTGAGCGAGATGGCGCCTGAAACAATGCAGGGGTCATGATGAAGATCTTTAATGAGCATGAACAAAAAATAATAAAATGAACATGAATTTGGGGGGATTCTATCCTCGAACGGGATATGCAGTGGCCCTATTCTTTGCTTGTAACCAAACGGGGCCCCGGGACCACACAGGGCAGTTTTGATATGAGTATTGTGAAATTATACAATCTAAGGGAGGAATAATTATAGTTTCTGATGATGTATTTTTTGTTTCGATCTTTATGGCCATAACAAAACTATAAGATCTGTACACGGACTTCTGGAACAGCCCTCGTATCTGTTGAAATGATATATTTTTACTTGAACCGTTTCTGACTAACAAAATTAGCTATATTTTTAGCTCTACTAATCAAAGATCAGAAGAGCTTTTGCCGTGGTGCGGTGTCCGTCGTACGTACGCCCGCCCGTCTGTCTGTAGCAAAACGTCACGTTGATGTGAAATCCAGGATGGTCACCAAAGCTAAATATAGATTTTTAAAAAACAAGTCTTGAAAACTATAAGTGATACTAATATTGGACTTTTCTTAAATAATCGCCATGACATGATGTTGGTCCTTGTCGAAAATAGTTTTGATTTGAAGTTAAACATGGCTGCCGGCGGCGATTTTTGTTTACATAGAGTTATATAGTAACAACTTGTAGCGACTACTCCTCTAAAACTACTTGACGGATTTTCATGAAACTTCACAGAAATGTTACTCCTGATGTCTAATTAATCCTAGCAAAATTTCAGGTCGGCCGAAAATTCAAGATGGCCGCCTTGGATAAGATAAATTTATAAAGCAAGTTTGTAGCGATTACTTCTTGAAAACTATAAGTGATATTGATATGTGACGTTTTCTAAAATGATCAGCATATGATGTTGATCCATTTCGAACATTATTTTGATTCTTTGTTTACATAGAGTTATATAGTAACAACGTGTAGCGACTACTCCTCTGAAGCTACTTGACGGATGTTGATCTTGATATCTTGTTGATTCTTGCAGATTCAAAATGGCTTAAAACAGATTTTTAAAAAAAACAAATTTGTACGACTACTTCTTGAAAACTATGTGATATTGATATGAAACTTTTTCTAAAATGATCAGCATGACATGATGTTGGTCCTTGTTGAAAATCATTTTGATTCAACATTAAACGGCAGCCAGCGGCCAACTTTGTTTACATAGAGTTATATAGTGAAAACATGTAGCGACTACTCATCTGAAACTACTTGACAGATGTTCATAAAACTTCACAGGAATGCTAATATAGCTATCAAAACCTATCAGTAGAGCTTCATGGTCATTGACCTCTTGTTTAAAATGTATTTTAGAAATTGTTTTAAATGTATTGTACTACAGGAGAACTGTACAGTAGAAATGTCCGCTTGCCGGGCATTTGTTCTTTCGATGACAACTTTTTTCAAAAATCAAGACAATGATATAGCTTTCATAACATGACTGGACATGACTTAAGAAAATGAGTAGTAAAGTATTGAATTCGGTTCAGTATTTTAGAATTCATGATGAGTTGAACTTTGACTATAAGGCAAATTGAAAGAACATTTTTGTTTTGTCGCGATTAACAGATTTTATTTCATCTCAAAGTGACCAACCTCTTGTATTTTAACCTATACTTCTCATTCGTGAAAATATATTCAGTGCATTTAAAAGTGCAACTTTTTTGATTTTCGATTATTTTTAGTCCTCTGATTTTTCGTTCAAATGAAGATTGTATTTTATATTAGTACATAAGTATCTTCACAAAGGTTAACAAATGGCGATAAACAGTTGCATAAGATTTGCTCTCCTTCTTTCAGTTAAAACAAATTTTTTACGAGGACTCTTTACCATCTCTAGAAATTCAAAAAATACCAAGTGTTGGGTTTACAAATGTAATGAGTGTCTAAAGTTTGCTCACTTCTCAATGAAATACAATCAACAAATATTTTCTATTTCTTTACAGACAATTAATATATCCATTACGTGGTCCCGCCTTAGTTCCATTAAGCGATTGGAAAGCTTATACTAGCAGTATTTTATAACGTATATTTCGACAATAAAACGCAGTTAAAAACATTTTTTACTGCAAAAATACGATAACCTGTTTAAAATTACCTATTAAATGTTTTAATTTACAATATGCAAATTTTGAAGCAGAAATTAAGGTTTTATTTCATACACCAACCAACCAACCCCGTTTTCCCTTCTTGGAGAAGGGGTAGGAGGGGGCATGAAAGTTAATACTCCAACCACGTAATGAAGGGTTATATACCATTTGATGAAACAGTTTCAACTTCGTTCCACATCAAATATCATTTAAAAAACTGCAGTTCCTAAAGTCTCATTTCATACTGTTAATATCAAAGCTCAACAAAAGATTTGTTCATTAAATGCCTTTTTAGTAGGCAGAGATGTATTCACTTCAAATTTCAAAGCTAAAACAGCATCCAAAAATAAACAGATATACAGTGTGAATCCATTACTACATCAAATGTCAAAGACATCCACAAAAAGACAACAATACATTTTTAGCTCTACTTGCCAAGGGCCAGCAGAGCTTATGGGATGGTGTGCTGTCCGTCGTCTGTCCGTCGTCTGTCCGTCGTCTGTTAACTTTTACCTCGTTAAGACGATAGGGATTCGTTTTTCATCCGATCTTTACCAAACTTTAAAAGATTGTTAATATCAATAAAAGCTCGGATAAGTTCGAAAACCAGCCAGATGAGACAAGTAACAGCGGAGTTATGACCCTTGATTTAGTTAAAAATGCTATATTTTGCCTCTTTAAGACAATAAGGCCTTTAATTTTCATCCGATCTTTACCAATCTTTACCAGAGTGTTCATATAAATGAAAGCTCATACAAGTTTGATAACCAGCCAGATCGGAACAGTATCGGCGGAGTTATGACCCTTGATTGAGTTAAAAATGCTTTGTTTTGCCTCGTTAAGACGATAGGGCCTTCATTTTTCACCTCATCTTTACCAAACTTTACCAGATTGGTAATATCAATGAAAGCTCGGAAAAGTTCGAAAACCCTGATCATATTGGACCATTAAAACGGAGTTATGGCCATTGATTTAGTTAAAAATGCTATATTTTGCCTCGTTAAGACGATAGAGGCTTCATTGTTCATCCGATCTTTACCAAACTTTATCAGATTGTTAATATCAATGAAAGCTCAAACAAGTTCGAAAACCAGCCATATCGCAACTGTAACGGCGGAGTTATGGCCCTTGATTTAGTTAGCAATGCTATATTTTGCCTCGTTAAGACAATACGGGCTTTATTGTTCATCCTATCTTTACTAAACTTTACCACATTGTTAATATAAATAAAAGCTCGGATAAGTTCGAAAACCAGCCATATCGGACTAGTAACAGCGGAGTTATGGCCCTTGCTTTAGTTAAAAATGCTATATTTTGCCTCGTTAAGATAATAGGGGCTTCATTGATCATCCGATCTTTACCAAACTTTATCAGGTTGTTAATGTCATTAAAATCTCGAACAATTTCGAAAACCAGCCATATCGGACTTGTAACAGCGGAGTTATGGCCCTTGATTTAGTTAAAAATGCTATATTTTGCCTCGTTAAGACGACAGAGGCTTCATTGTTCATCCGATCTTTACCAAGCTTTATTAGATTGTTAATATCAATGAAAGCTCAAACAAGTTTGAAAACCAGCCATATCGCAACAGTAACGGCGGAGTTATGGCCCTTGATTTAGTTAGAAATGCTATATTTTGCCTCGTTAAGACGATACGGGCTTCATTATGCATCCTATCTTGACCAAACTTTACCACATTGTTGATATCAATGAAAGCTCGGATAAGTTCGAAAACAAGCGGTATCGGCTTAGTAACAGCGGGGTAATGGCCCTTGATTTAGTTAAAAATGCTATATTTTGCCTCGTTAAGATGATAGGGCCTTCATTTTGCATCTGATCTTTGCCAAACTTTACCATATTTTATGACTTTCCTTTTTTAAATTATTATTTATTGATTTTTTTTTGATTTTTTTTATTTGATTGATTTTTTTTTTGATATTTATTTATTTTAAATCATTATTATTTTTTTCAATCTTTTTTTTTTTTCATTTTTTTTTTTAATCATTGATATTTATTTATTTTAAATCATTATTATTTTTTTCAATCTTTTTTTTTTTTCATTTTTTTTTTAGCTCTTATGTTGTACCAGTCAAACAAGTAACAGAGGAGTTATGGCTCTTGATTTAGTTAAAAATGCTACATTTAACCTCGTTAATACGGGCCTTCATTTTTCATCTGATCTTTACCAGACTTTACCAGATTTTTTACTTATGGACCTTGATTTAGTTAAAAAGCTGTTTTTTGCCCTAAACTTTCAAAAAAACTCAAATGGCAGTCACTCGCTTCATTGATATCGTAAGAGCCATGTTAGCCAGTAGAGCGTCCACAGGCCCTCTTGGGCCTCTTGTTCGAATATCAAACGATGTTTAAACTTCAACCTGCTGCACGATACACAGATGATTAAAATGGCATCATTAATTGTGCTTGCGTAGTCAACGTGATATTGCGTTTCAGTATTGTTCTGCCATTTAATCCGACACCATACTACACATTTTTGTTTCTTCGGTGCATGATGATTGCAAAGAAAAGGATTCCATTTCACGGCAAAATGAACATCTACTGAATGAATGCTGTTTTATGGCACGTCGACACATAAATAAGTCATATTGTGCGCAAAAAGTGATGAAAGATGAAGAAATGAAGTAGTAATTAAAAATTAATGTAAATATTTAAAGATAAAACTATTTACAAATAACGGATGATATGGTAGTAATATAAACTATGTATATATGTAAATCAACAAATGCACGTCAACGGGTGTATAAATAAGTAAATATATCTAAGAACAAATTATAATGATTTATAAATAAATACTGATAAAGGTGATACTTTGGGAGCAACAAATACAATTAAGAGAATAAAGCAGCAGACTCGGTTTTATTGAGTCTGTTCATGAGAAGTAATGAAAGAAGCAACACCTCTCACGCCCCCTAGCACCGGCTTAAGCGGTATTCTACTTCAAAGCCACCTATATTGAGCTCGTTGGTCTCAAAGGACCAGTAAAAATAGCACTACTGATTCGTAGCACGGGGAGACTTTTTACAGCCGCCACACTGCACTAAACGAACGCTAGTGTGAATGTTAATAACTACTGATAAAGGTGATCCTTTGGGAGCAACACACACAATTTAGAGAATAAAGCAGCAGACTCGGTTTTATTGAGTCTGTTCATGAGAAGTAATGAAAGAAACAACACCTCTCACACACCCTAGCACCGGCTTAAGCGGTATTCTACTTCAAAGCCACCTATATTGAGCTCGCTGGTCCCAAAGGACCAGTAAAAATAACACTACTGATTCGTAGCACGGGGAGACTTTTTACAGCCGCCACACTGCACTAAACGAACGCTAGTGTGAATGTCTGATTTCTTTCAAGAAATTTAAAACAAGACTAAAATCTATAGTATCAAATAACTCTGTCATAGTATTTATTTAACACTGTAGTATCTTTGCCGCATAGGATCAGAGTCTACACATTCAACAAGATATGTAGGGTATACATTCTGGTAATTGCTCACCTTGTAATAAGTATGAATGAGTATAAAGTGTATGCCCTATCCTGCACCGGGCTAGAATAACTTCTCGACAAATGGGTCTACCACAAGAAGCCATTTCCCGAGTAACGGTTTAATTAAATTGTCCCCGACAAGAAGTTGTAGTCTGAGAGACAGCCAACTCCACTGTCGATGCATGTCCTTGAATTTGAAATGATGTTGGATATCACATTGTGTTTTACTTTTATATTGCCTATTGATGCTGCCTTGTTGGTTAGAGATTAGATCATGGCGGGGATTTCTTTATTTACACTGTCCTGTTTTAATGGGTTAACAGTAGGGTAAGTGTGAGGTTTGGTGCACCCAAGAACCGGTTTAAACCCCCAGTGGCCTACTTTGCCACTGACCGTTCCAAGGCGGTAGCCCTATTGTTAAACCCTTTTGTGTTTGTGATGTCGTTTGCATTTATTATTACTTTTGCCTTCTTGTTGTTTTGTTTCTGTGTTTTGTGGTTGACTGTCCTCTTTGATGGTTTGATGCAAGTACGTTTTGTGAAGGGGAGACAAAATTCGCATTGCTTTAATGATTATATGGTCCGCTTTGCCAGGATAGGTATGACAAACGCTGATGAATAATAACAGAGTAAATTAAATGTCTTTGACCAAATTTGAATGTCACATTGTTTAACATTGTCACTGTCATCAAATAATTGAAACAATGTCAGTACTTTCAAACGGAAAATCGTTGTCTACTCTATTAATACCAGTCCTCTCTTCATACCAATCAAAGCAAGCCAATGATTTTGCTGTTTGACATCCACGAGTAATGGAGCAAACACGAAATGGGCCTTACTATAGGCATATAAGTAGTGATGATCTGCGGTGTGACATTGACCTTATAGATGGAGTTGACAGGAAATGGGACGAGCGGATTGACGTATGAACGAACGAAACAATATATATACCAATTAATTTTACTTGTACCAGTTTATTTTAAATCATCAAGGCATGTAAGAGTTTTGACGCGGACACAAAATTGGCCTCATTATATGCATATAAGAGATGAATGACCTTCAGTGTGACATTGACCTTGTAGATACCAACATATGGGTGCCGAGTTCTACACATCAGTTCAATGAGATGATTAAATGAGTCAAGTTATTTTTAAAATCCTCCATGCATGCATCAGTTGTGTGGCGGACATGAAATGGGCCTTACTATAGTCATAAAAGAAGTGAATGATCTTCCGACATTGACATTGAAGATACTGATATGGGTGTTGGGTTCTACACATCATCTTGATGAGATGAGTATAAGTTATTTTGAAAGCCCTCTATGTATGCAACAGTTACGGAGCGGACACGAAATGGGACAGATGGACGGATTTGCGGATGGAGGCCATTACTTTATCCTCCTTCCGTCTGGAGATAAAAACTGGTAATCACCTTTAGTAACGTAATGAACTGCCATAATAAAGAAGTTTTGCTTTTTACGTAATTATTTATCTGAATTTAAGTCTGTTTCATCTCCGTGACCGAATGGTTAACGACGTTGCGTTGTAAACCTTCGCCTCTAACCGCTGCGGATTCGAATCCCACTGGGAGCTCAACTTGTAAGTGAGGAAGTGTCGATTCTTACGGATGGTGGGAGGTGTACAGTACTGGTTCTACCCATGAAAAGTGGTTGGTTTGCCTCCACCACAAAAAAATCGACCGTTATGCCAATACAAATCTTTTTATTCAGCACATACAACACATGTTTCTAGCCGACACACTTACATGGAAATATGAAGATAGTGAGAACACGAACACATCTATTTTAAACAAATAAACATACAATAACATTATATCAGATTACTGAGAAGCACATTATTTCGAAATCGCTGTAAAGAAAAATAAGAATTTAATATCAGGAAATTGCCTTTATGAACTATTCCTTAGTTTGAGAGCATAGCATATAAATAATCTAAATTTACAACTGTACATTTTGACTTTGATGTCATAAGCGAATCAAACTTGTTCAACTTTGGCCATCGGTAATAATAAGGTTTAAGCTATTTATGTCTTCATTTTAAACAGAAAGAACTGGCTATGTGCACAATCACCAAAGTAAAAGGAGCATGCTTTTAAGAGGAGCGCTAAACAATCATTACGTGGTCCCACCTTAATTCCATTAACCGATGGGAAAGCTTATATTAGCAGGATTTTTTATAACGGATATTGCGACAATAAAGCATGTTTAAAAACATTTTTAACTGAAAAAATGCGATAACCTGTTTCAAATTACATCAGTTTGACCATATGCAAACGTTTTAGGCCGAAATAAAGGTTTTATTTCATACCCCCTGCCAACCCCATATTCGCTCCTTGGAGAAGGGGTTGGATGGGGTATGAAAGTTAATACTCGGACCACGTAATGTGATCGTTGAAGAAACATCCTGTATTAAGTAAAATCAATTATGTGCGATTTGAAACCGGAATTAGTTGATGCAAGTCCTTTTTATTTTACGAGTAAGGTTCTTGGCGGACCATTAAACACAGACATAGACGAGGTCAGGTACCTTTGTTATTTAAATATTTTATTCAAACGACGTAGGGAGTGTATTCCCTTGAGATACATGTACAATATGTATGTTAAAAGGTGCCAAAATTAATGACCATTTAGCAGTGCTACAATATGTACTTCTATAAAAAGTGCCTAAAATGTTTTACGATTATGCTGTGTTCCTTTCTTCCTGTGTTCCTCTTAACACACGCGCTCCCTCTCTCTATCTCACAATTCTTTAGTCGTTTATTTCACAACTTTCCTTTTGTTTATATGTATATATGTTGAACTATATCATTTATATTCATCATTGGCTTCTTTATTGCATGTACTATTGAAACATATCCGTTTTGGAGGAAATAACGAGATTGAATTGGATTGCATATTTACTGTGATAGTGCTGCTCATAGAGACATTGGCTTGAATTGCGTTTCACGGCGCACCAACATATGAAACGTTATATGACGCCTAACAGGAATGAACATGACTCATCCTCCATTTATATCAAGATACAATATGGAGAATGGGCCTAGAAGCTTCTAACCTGCAGAACTGCAGAGTTGCTGCAAATTCTATAATAGACACTCCATAGAGCCACGTTTCCACGTTTGCATACGTGGTGTCCTGATGAAGACCTTAAATGAACATGATAAAAAACCGATAAAAATGAACATGAAGGCGTGTGTGTGTGTGTGTGTGGGGGGGGGGGGGGGGGGGGTGGAGGGTCTTACGTATCTGCATCTAGCGGGATTTGCAGTGGTTGTCTTCTACACCGGCAACCACAAGGAGATCATAGAGATATAAACATGCAGTAGTGAATACGCGCACTATCACGAAAGTTAAAGGAACATCCATTATATAGTACAGTCAAAACTGCTTAACAGACCACATGCTTTAAGAGACCACCTTTAAGGCCCATCTTTTAATGTTTAAAATTAAAGAAACACACGGCAATGTTGCATGAATGTTCAAACTCGCGGCATTCAGTTAGTGTGTCTACATTACTTGCGTGTTTCAATTTAGTAGTCTCTGAATACAGGTTTGACTGATTCAATTATGACAGCGGATGTTTTCGTGAATGCACAAAATAGTGTGAGATGTGTGCTTTGCTGCAGTCATTTGATAATTTTGATTTTGATTCGCTTTAAAAGAAGAAATAAACTGTTCTTATTTGCAGAAGAAAAAATCCGGGTCAAGAACCTTTACAGAAACATTTTCCCCACATGGACAGTTTTAATATTTTACCATATCATCCCTTGTTTATCTGTTAACAGATTTACCTATATATTGTGCGGTAATTGTTAGCGAATACTTAAAAACACCATTCCTTAATTACATACACACGTTGCTATGTGCACAATCACCAAAGTTAAAGGAGCATGCTTTTAAGAGGAGCGCTAAACAATCATTACGTGGTCCCATCTTAATTCCATTAACCGATGGGAAAGCTTATATTAGCAGGATTTTATAACGGATATTGCGACAATAAAGCATGTTTAAAAACATTTTTAACTGAAGAAATGCGATGACCTGTTTCAAATTACATCAGTTTGACCATATGCAAACTTTTTAAGCCGAAATTAAGGTTTTATTTCATACCCCCTGCCAACCCCATTTTCGCTCCTTGGAGAAGGGGTTGGATGGGGTATGAAAGTTAATACTCGGACCACGTAATGTGATCGCTGAAGAAACATCCTGTATTTAGTAAAATCAATTATGTGCGATTTGAAACCGGAATTAGTTGATGCAAGTCCTTTTTATTTTGCACGTAAGGTTCTTGGCGGACCATTAAACACAGACATAGACGAGGTCAGGTACCTTTGTAATTTAAATATTTTACTCAAACGACGTAGGGAGTGTATTCCCTTAAGATACATGTACAATATGTATGTTAAAAGGTGCCAAAATTAATGACCATTTAGCAGTGCTACAATATGTACTTCTATAAAAAGTGCCTAAAATGTTTTACGATTATGCTGTGTTCCTTTCTTCCTGTGTTCCTCTTAACACACGCGCTCCCTCTCTCTATCTCACAATTCTTTAGTCGTTTATTTCACAACTTTCCTTTCGTTTATATGTATATATGTTGAACTATATCATTTATATTCATCATTGGCTTCTTTATTGCATGTTCTATTGAAACATATCCGTTTTGGAGGAAATAACGAGATTGAATTGAATTGAATATTTACTGTGATAGTGGTGCTCAGAGAGACATTGAATTGAATTGGGTTTCACGGCGCACCAACATATGAAACGTTATATGACGCCTAACAGGAATGAACATGACTCATCCTCCATTTATATCAAGATACAATATGGAGAATGGGCCTAGAGGCTTCTAACCTGCAGAACTGCTGCCAATTCTATAGTAGACACTCCATAGAGCCACGTTTCCACGTTTGCATACGTGGTGTCCTCCTGATGAAGACCTTAAATGAGCATGATAAAAACCGATACAAATGAACATGAAGGTGTGTGTTTGTGTGTGTGGGGGGGGGGGGGTGGAGGGTCCTACCCCTCTGCCTCTAGCGGGATTTGCAGTGGTTGTCTTCTACAGTGTGTGTGTGTGTGTGGCAGGGGGTGGGGGAGGGTCCTACCCCTCTGCCTCTAGCGGGATTTGCAGTGGTTGTCTTCTACACCGGCAAACACAAGGAGATCATAAGAGATATAAACATGCAGTAGTGAATACGCGCACTATCACGAAAGTTAAAGGAACATCCGTTATATAGTAGTCAAAACTGCTTAACAGACCACATGCTTTAGGAGACCACATTTAATGTTCTTTCGGAAAGAAGGTTTAAACAGCACCGAACACACCAATTGTTAGCCCTTTAAAGTTTCATTGTCGAAGAATGCGCATTTGACTCAAGCAGGTGAGCAAACTTAGGCGCTTTAAAACGTTGCAATCTCTTAACATTAAACACAATACTGAATGGCTCGACGTTTTCAAGCGAAAACTTCAACATTTATGAATTTCGTGTAACAAAGTATACTTTGATTAAAAGGTCTGCTACATGACAGAGTTGTCCTTTCTGTAATTTGTTGTAGCCCCTTTTTGTACAAAACACGTTGAGATATATCTGGAATATTACGTGGAATTATGTGTATATAATAGTGTAATATAGGCATTTGTTGATTATGGGTTTCTTTTTCCTTTCAGTACATGTACAGTAAGTTTCAGGTTGCGATTCACTTATTGCTTACCCATAGGTCACAATGCAACCTTTTCCGATGGCAAAAAATAAAACAACATACATATTCAACAGGTTGTGTCTTAAGTCCGATAAGCTAAACAATAAAATTCAGCATGCGTCCCTTTGGGGGCCGCCATATTTGTTTACATGCATAACCGCAGTAAAGATTTACCTGTTTTTGAGTGGGGATTAACCTCACAAATTCATGTTTGAAAAATACATTTGGCAAAAATAAATGTTCTCATTTTAATAAAGTTTAAATATTAATTCATTAACAGTTATGCACATGTATTTTGAAGCATTTATTTGGCATGTTTGTTTTTGTTACCTTTCACTTCTGGATCAGTTCACTCCTGGAAAGGGGCCTGGCCAAACCAATGCTATATTTAGAATACCACACACTAAACCATTGCAGATAGACGGATAACCTGCTTCCAGAGACAAATAAACTTATACACGGCAATCACCTATAACAATTAGCACCTGGCCTGCATATAATTAAATAAGTTAACATTATGATAATAAATACTGAAAATGGGATACCTTGGAAGTAACAACATAAACAAGAGAGAAAGGTAGTAATTGTTTTATTGAGTATATATAATTTGCAAAACCTCTTACGCCCTCTAGCATCGGCTAATGAGTATTCTACTTTAAAGCTGTAAAGTTTCAGGCGGTATTCTATTTTAAAACCACAAAGAGTGGGTTTGGTTCTCCCAAAGGACAAATAATTAACACACTACTGATTTGCAGTCGGTGCGACATTTTACAGCCACCACACAACGCTAAACAAACGCTAGTGTGCATGGCAACATATAATGAAAAAGCAAATATGTTAAAGTTAGATATGTAAACTGACGGATCGGTATTCCCCATCATTGATTTACCATTCACATGGACAGTTTTAATATTTTACCATATCATCCCTTGTTTATCTGTTAACAGATTTACCTATATATTGTACGGTAATTGTTAGCGAATACTTAAAAACACCATTCATTCATTACATACACACGTTTTAAGGTCGACAAACAAAAGCCGTCTTTGTTAAACGAAATATTTTTTTTTTGTTAATTATAAACGATGGAATACCTTAAGGTGGAAACGTAGTCCAACCTAAGGTGGAGACGTAGTCCAACCATTACGTTGTCCGAGTATTAACTTTCATACCCCATCCAACTCCTTCTCCAAGAAGAGAAAATCGGGTTGGGTTGGGCATGAAATATAACCTTAGTTTCGGCTTAAAAAGTTTGAAACAGGTTATCCCATTTTTTCAGTAATAAACGTTTTTAAAGGTGTTTTACTGTTGAAATATCCGTTATAAAATTCTGTTAATATAAGCTTTCCCATCGCTTAATGAAATTAAGGCGGGACCACGTAATGATTGCGATCGGTCAGTTCACAATACAACACTGTTATCTGCACACGAGTTGCCTGGAGCAATATATTTACACAGAATAAATGTCACAAGATCGCCGTCGAAATCACTTTGTATTCCAACTGAAAATAAACTAATTTTTCGCCACGGGATAACCATCAGCTGCGTCTATTTGCCATTCTTCCATAATGTCTATTATTCCAATAACAGCAAAACTTAGCTTCAGGATATCAAACGGTATTTGGTCTGATACATAACAAAATCTATATACACGTAGTAATCTCTAGAAAGACGCGACAGACATAAGTAATGAGAAGTTATACAAATAGTTTCTTTTACGTATTCATTACATCCTGATAAATACAAGAACTCATTCTGTATTGTGTGTGATTTAATTTCGAAACCAAATATGTATAAAATCAAGCAAATATACGTAGTTAAGACTGTCCTGTTTTAATGGGATGACAGTAGGGTAAGTGTGAGGTTTGGTGTCCCCTAGAACCGGTTTAAACCCCCAGATTTTTAGAAAATTTGATTGACAATTTTCAGAAGAAGAATTATTAGAAAAAGTTTCTGCCAAAGTGTTCGTAATATCTTTGACAGAAGTAATATCCTCATTATCAGTTTTAAGATGATTTACACAACTAGAATTACCTTTACCGTTTAGTTTGCCACTGAAAAAGTGTGACAGAGGGTTGAACCCATTCGGACACGAAATTGTCTATCATCTAAGAATTTCTCTATAAAAATGGGTAATCGGCCTCTAAGACCAAGGTCATAAAGATCATTCATAATACCGTACTTCCATGCAGTATTATAAGACTTTGAGAAAGCTTATGATACTGCATGGAAGTACGGTATTATGAATGATATTCATGACCTTGGTCTTAGAGGCCGATTACCCATTTTTATAGAGAAATTCTTAGATGATAGACAATTTCGTGTCCGAATGGGTTCAACCCTCTCTGATATGCATGCATGAACAGGAGATGGGTGTTCCAAAGGGCAGTATACTCTCTGTAACACTTTTTTAATATAAAGATTAACAGTATAGTAAAATGCATCAATCCAGGTGTGGATTGTTCGCTATATGTTGACGACTTTTATATGTTATCGTGCAAAAAACATGAATACTATCGAGAGACAATTACAACAATGTCTCAATAAACTTCAGACCTGGTCTGATGAAAATGGTTTTAAATTTTCTAAATCTAAAACTAATTGTATGCACTTTTGTCAACTTCGTAAACATCATGAAGACCCTCATCTAACACTGGACGGGTCACCAATACCAGTAGTGGATGAGACAAAATTCCTTGGTCTTATTTTCGACCGTAAATTAACGTTTATACCACACCTTAAATACTTGAAGGCCAAATGCCTTAAAGCTCTTAACTTACTTAAAGTTGTTGCAAACACTAATTGGGGAGCAGATCGAAAAGTCCTCTTGCGACTTTACAGATCTCTTATCAGATCCAAGCTGGACTACGGCTCAGTAGTATATGGATCGACTCGCAAGTCGTACTTGCAGATGCTCGACCCTATACATAATCAAGGATTACGACTCGCCTTAGGTGCCTTTCGTACATCACCAGCCGAAAGTCTATATGTTGAAGCCAATGAACCATCACTGTCTCATAGACGAGACAAATTAGCTCTTCAATACGCCATTAAATTAAAGTCTAACCCTTCAAACCCAACTTTCGATAATGTTTTTAATCCTAGTTGTGAACCTCTTTTTGATCGAAAACCCAAGGCCATTCGACCATTTGGTCTTCGTATTAAACCAAAATTAAGAGACACTGAAATCGACCTAAATTTGATTGCCAAGTACAAAGTACCACAAATTCCACCGTGGACTTTGGAAACTCCAACAATTATTTTTGATCTTTGTAATAATAACAAATCCAGTACAGACCCTACTGTCTTTCAAAGCAAATTTAATGAAATTATATCGAAATACAGTGACTTTCAACATATCTACACAGATGGCTCTAAAGATGGAGATAAGGTAGCTGCAGCAGCTGTTCACAAACACAGCATAAAGAGCCGCCTGCCTGACAAGGCCTCGATCTTTTCAGCTGAACTTAAGGCAATTGAACTTGCCTTAAATTATATTCAGGAATCTGATGATGACCATTTTGTAATCTTTTCTGATTCCCTTTCATCTCTTCAAGCACTGGGTAATATGAAACATGATAACCCAGTTGTGCTTCAACTTTTAGAAAAGTACAATTCTCTTATAATTGATAATGTTATTATTTTCTGCTGGCTTCCAAGCCATGAAGGAATACGTGGTAATGATAGAGCTGATAGTGCTGCTAAGGCAGCATTAGATTTACAAATATCTAATACCAAATTACCTTATACTGATTTTAAAAGTTGTATTAACACATATATTCGTAACTCTTGGCAAACCGCTTGGGATTTGTCAGTTAACAATAAACTCCATTCAATTAAACCGTTACTCGGAGAATGGCGTTCTTCTAGTAGACCCGTTCGTCGAGAGGAAGTTGTCCTAGCCCGGTGCAGGATAGGGCATACACGTTATACTCATTCATATTTATTACAAGGTGAGCCATTACCAGAATGTATACCCTGTTTTGCACCGTTAACGGTCAAACACATATTGCTGGAATGTGTAGACTTTGATCCTATGCGTCAAAGGTACTACAATGTTAATACTATGACCGAGTTATTCAATACTATAGATTTTAGTCTAGTTTTAGATTTCCTTAAGGAAATCAGACTTTATAAATCAGTATAATATGTTCTTGTATATAATTACTTTTTTATATACCCGTTTTCGGGCATTCGTTGATTTACATATATAGTTTATACTACTACCATATCATCCCTTATTTTTTAATAGTTTTATCCTGATATTTTTACATTAATTTTTAATTAATCCTTCATTTATTCATATTTCATCAGTTTTTGCGCACAATATGACCTATTTATGTGTCGACGTGCCGTAAAACACCATTCATTCATTCATTCATTAGTTTGCCACTGACCGTTCCAAGGCGGTAGCCCTGTTGTCAACCCTTTGTGTTTGTGATGTCGTTTGCATCTATATTACTTTTGCCTTCTTGTTGGTCTGTTTGCGTGTTTCTGTGTTTTGTGGTTGACTGTCCTCCTTGAATGCTACTTTCCCTGTCCGATCTTTTTATATTTCTTGGTACATCTACTTTTATATAGATGCCATTATATATAAAAGTTAACACAACAATCGATCAGAAAACGTAGCATTGACCGTACGAAGTCTATCAAAATACGCACGAAGTCTATCAAAATACGCATTTAAAAACAACAATTCCTCTTTCTTCCCTGTGACTGTAAGCCCACCAGAACCGCAAGGAAAGCAGAATGCCTTGTTAGTTTATATCTCAATATAATCGTGGCTTCGAGGTACAATGCCATTTCATGATCAACTACATATAGCCTGAGAAAAGAATTCTGCTGAAGTCTAAGGCTGATATAGATATATGAACATTGCAATATAATTATAATCTTTAATTACTGTGAAATCATTAATATTCGTGGGGATTTAATTTCGTGGATTTCGAGGTTGTAATGCCCAGAAGTTTGAGTAATGCGTATGAAAACGGCCGTGATTCGGAATATATAATGTACAGTAGCATTAGCAGTTTTTGGACTCATCATTTAGCCAATAACTGTTGAATCAGGTTATATGTTGTCAGTAAAGTAGGTTTATGTATTTATCAAACATTTATTTTGAAAAAAAAACAAAAAAAACTTGAGTGTTTGTTTTAAACTTACCGATTACTTACGTTCGCAGTTGTGTACTAGTAGATCGTTCACGAATGGTATTAACGTTTGTTATCGTTGTCATCAATTACTGAGTACTTCGTTTTATTTGTTCGACAACTGGGTGGTTTCTCGACAAATTGAACACGGAACATAGTTGTTATATTTTATCAACAAGAACATTCTTGAAACGGACAGAACATTAATAAAAAAATTGGTGTTTTGAAAACAAGGAAAATAAGAGCAATCGAATTGTGTATCTTTTCAATGACCTAAGCGGTATTGGCCGTAAGCGGTATTGGCGGAGATAAAATTTGAGTAAAAAAAACAATAAACCAGTCAAACGTGCGTCGTACGCATGACCGATTACTAGAAAACACAGGCAATATTCGTAAAGTTAAGCAATGGTGTCAAACATAATCTCCGTTAATTGGATGTGTTTAATAGTTAATGACTCATGGTTAATTGGGCAATTTGACATGCGACAGGAAATGAGTGACGTATTAATCGCCAGACAGTTCTGCCGGATGTTTTTCCACTAGGCAAACATGGACAAATTTACGGATGATTTTTTTTTCTTCAAAAATCAGAAATACGCGAATTTACGTCCCCTCGAACTTGTCTGTTTAGAAAGAACCGCGAAATTTAATGATTCTACAGTATATCAGTGTTGGAATATATAGTTTATGTAAAGTGTTTCAATATGCATCACTGTTATGCATCACTGTTGTAAACACATATTTATGTACAAAGATGTATTAAATATCTATGGCTTCTGGTGTCTGTAAAAACTGAGTGCGAAACCTTAATGTAAATTATAATTGTAAATTAACGAATTGCGAAAAGTAGGTGAAGGTAATTCATTTGTCGGACGGACACAGGTGACACTATATTCATTCCCGATTCACTTTCATGGCACACGTAATGGTAATAATAAATGTTATTAGATAGCTCGAAAATACTGTAATTTCCAAAAGTCAGTTATAGTATTTAGTGGAACTGTGTCCCTTTGTACTTACTAATAAGTAAATTCAAAACTATAAGTTAAGCTCATTTCTTATGTTTAGTCAGAATATCTATGTTATTTAAATTTTAGCGAGAAAACAATGTCATATATTATGCATTTGACATTCCACTAACAGCAAACAAGTAGATGCTAAGAGATGATGTAAGAGTTTGACTTCTTACGCGAATTTCCACTTTGCGTAATGGAATCATGTAGAAGAAACACAGAGCTATCCGTTTATTTATTACTATGGATGTCATTGGTGAACCTTCTAACTTGTCAGCGATGTGTCATTTATAATGAGTCAATCCTTTATATTCTAATCTATATTATAATGTAAGTACGTCGTAACATAGATGAACTGCCATTATTTACAGAATATATCATTACAACACAATCGTCTGTATTCTAAACACAAGCTAACGTTTGTCGTATTGATGTCACGGCATTGTGCGACGTTATACTCGTAGTTCAAACGAATTAGTACTGGTACTGATAGTACGGGTGTATTGCTAAACTGACACTCAAGAAACAAGAGTACTTTCAAAGAAATTTAAGTTAACTTAAAAAAAACACGTTATATTTGTTATGCCAATCTGATACGCCATAACCCAGTATGAAGTTAGGCATTTATTTTGTCAATCTGATACGACATAACCAAGTATGAAGTTAGGCATTTATTCTGTCATCTGATACGACATAACCAAGTATGAAGTTAGGCATGTATTCTGTCAATCTGATATGACACAACCAAGTATAAAGTTAGGCATTTATTCTGTCAATCTGATATGACACAACCAAGTGTAAAGTTAGGCATTTATTCTGTCAATCTGATATGCCATAACCCAGTATGAAGTTAGGCATTTATTTTGTCAATCTGATACGATATAACCAAGTATGAAGTTAGGCATTTATTTTGTCAATCTGATACGACATAACCAAGTATGAAGTTAGGCATTTATTCTGTCAATCTGATATGACACAACCAAGTATAAAGTTAGGCATTTATTCTGTCAATCTTACACGCCATAACCAAGTATGAAGTTAGGCATTTATTCTGTCAATCTGATACGACATAAACAAGTATGAAGTTAGGCATTTATTCTGTCAATCTGATATGACACAACCAAGTATGAAGTTATGCATTTATTCTGTCAATCTTACACGCCATAACCAAGTATGAAGTTAGGCATTTATTATGTCAATCTGATACGACATAAACAAGTATGAAGTTAGGCATTTATTTTGTCAATCTGATATGACACAACCAAGTATTAAGTTAGGCATGTATTCTGTCAATCTTACACGCCATAACCAAGTATGAATTTAGGCATTTATTCTGTCAATCTGATATGACACAACCAAGTATGAAGTTAGGCATTTATTCTGTCAATCTGATATGACACAACCAAGGATGAAGTTAGGCATTTATTCTGTCAATCTGATATGACACAACCAAGTATAAAGTTAGGCATTTATTCTGTCAATCTGATACACCATAACAAAGTATGAAGTTAGGCATTTATTCTGTCAATCTGATACGACTTAAACAAGTATGAAGTTAGACATTTATTCTGTCGAACTGATACGACATAGCCAAGTATAAAGTTAGACATTTATTTTGTCGATCTGATACGACATAAACAAGTATGAATTTTGCCACTGACCGTTCCAAGGCGGTAGCCCTATTGTCAACCCTTTTGTGTTTGTGATGTCGTTTGCATTTATTATTGCTTTTGCCTTCTTGCTTGTCTGTTTGCGTGTTTGTTTCTGTGTTTTGTGGTTGACTGTCCTCCTTGAATGCTACTTTCCCTGTCCGATCTTTTTATATTTCTTTTTAGGCATTTATTCTGTCGATCTGATACGACACAAAAAAGTATGAAGTTAGGCATTTATTCTGTCAATCTGATACCACATAAACACGTATGAAGTTAGGTAATTATTCTGTCAATTTATTACGACATAAACAAGTATCATCTGTAGAACAGCATCACTGAAGCGAAAATATGATCGTGTCTATTTCCCTTGATGCTGACACATGGAGTGCGTGGTCCAGGGTAGAGCTATGGACTCCAGATCAAAAGATAATGGAATCGATCCTCGCCATGGCAATGTTATTTATCCTTGAGCAAGAAAAATCCACACTGCTTAGTACTGGTTCTAGGAAGCCGTCGAGAGTGATTAATATAAGTTGCAAAAACTTGAAAATCGATGCAAAAGAAATATGTTGAAAATGACACGTATTTCCCTTTTTGTCCCAAAGTATGCCCTGCCTAAGACTGGACGGAACATAGTAACACACCACCTCCTAAACAATAACAACAACAACAACAACACGACATACGTGCCTATATAACTGGAGAACTGTGACCCTCGGATCACAATATGAACACACTTGGTACACGACTGAAAGCTAATGCTATATTGTAATATTAGTATATGAAAGTTCCATGTCTTATGGTTTCAGAGAAGTAGACATTGTTATATTTTCCTTATATAGATTTATGCAAAACAAATTACCCCTGGAACGGGTTGAACTTTAATCACATGGTCAGTATTTAACTAACTAATAAGATGACCATTAACATATGATATGTGCAAAATGTTAAAACTCTAGCTGTTTCAGTTTTATAGAGGAGTGGTTAAATATGTTTCTATACACACACTTAATGTTTCAGAAAAGGATTTTGCACAGATGTTTTTCTAGTAGATATAAAAGTCGAACAGAAAACGTAGCTCTCAAGAAATATCCGTTATAGAATCCTGCTAATATAAGCTTTCTCATCGCCGAATGGAATTAAGGCGGGACCACGTAATGAAACAAAATCTAAAAACGTTTTTGTGTACACACAAACGCAAATGCAGCCAGAAATTCGGTTTATTGATATCCCACGACGAAGTGTTAATTGTCTTCTCGGTATAAGCATAGTCGGAAAGTAAATACAGACGAAAAAAACACAAATTAATTTATAATGAATGTGAATCTTTCTATTACAAAACTGCATTGTATATTCCTAGAGCGGACACGAAATAGACATTATTCTAAGAATATAATCATGTGATATTGATCTTAAAGATACAGACCAGGGTGTCGGGTTATGCACATCGTCTTGATGAAATGAGTATATATGCCATTTTTTCAAAATCCCTCAATGCATGTGAGAGTTTTGGGGCGGACACGAAATGGACCATACTACGATATATGCATATAAGAATGTCTCTGACCTTTATGATGACATTGACCTTAGCGATACAGGCTCAGGTGTTGGGTTCTGCACGTCGTCTTGATGAGTTGAGCATATGTGCCAATTTATTAAAAAAAAATATGCAACGGATACGAAAATTACAATGGACGGACGGACGAACGGACAACGTCAAAACTATACCCCTCTTCATTGGGAATATTAAAATAATAAGAAGCACGTCTCGATGATATAGGCATGTATGCAAATTTATTTCAAAATTCGTCCATGCATGGAAAGGTTATGGTGTGTACACTAAATGTACCTTAGCATATGCATCTAAGAAGTATATGACCTTTATGACCTTGACTTTGTTGATACAGATTCGAGGTTTGGGTTATGCACGTCGTCTTGATGAGAGGAGTATATGTGCCAATGCATGTGAGAGTTATGCAGCGGACACGAAAATTGTAAATGACAAACGGATGGATGTACGGACAACGCCAAAACTATACCCCTCCAGACTTCGGAGATATAACTGGCGAATTGAACATCTTCTATTTTAGATCTAATATCTGTATCTGTATCTACTCTTACTCACTGTATGAAATGTGGGATGAAATATGGGATGTAATCAGAACTTAAATTTAGTTGCAATTTATTAACACTTAAAAGTATTTGCAACTTGTATTTGGCAATTAATCGCAAATAAAGGTAACGATACATCATGGTGCACATTAATAGATAGCTTAAATGTAGTGGTGGTATTTCATACTTAAATACTAG
Source organism: Cyrtodaria siliqua (assembly GCA_037043455.1). Lineage (NCBI taxonomy): Eukaryota > Metazoa > Mollusca > Bivalvia > Adapedonta > Hiatellidae > Cyrtodaria > Cyrtodaria siliqua. Next base: position 10,480 of record JAWPHD010009681.1, on the reverse strand, counting down.
AAGACCAAATGCCTTAAAGCTCTTAACTTATTTAAAGTTGTTGCAAACACTAATTGGGGGGCACATCGAAAAGTCCTCTTGCGACTTTACAGATCTCTTATCAGATCCAAGCTGGACTACGGCTCGATAGTATATGGATCGACCCGCAAGTCGTACTTGCAGATGCTCGACCCCATACATAATCAAGGATAACGACTCGCCTTAGGTGCCTTTCGTACATCACCAGCCGAAAGTCTATATGTTGAAGCCAATGAACCATCACTTGTCTCATAGACGGGACAAATTAGCTCTTCAATACGACATTAAATTAAATTCTAACCCTTCAAACCCAACTTTCGATAATGTTTTTAATCCTAGTTGTGAACCTCTTTTCGATCGAAAACCGAAGGCCATTCGACAATTTGGTCTTCGTATTAAACCAAAATTAAAAGACACTGAAATCGACCTAAATTTGATTGCCAAGTACAAAGTACCACAAATTCCACCGTGGACTTTGGAAACACCAACAATTATTTTTGATCTTTGTAATAATAACAAATCCAGTACAGACCCTACTGTCTTTCAAAGCAAATTTAATGAAATTAAATCGAAATACAGTAACTTTCAACATATCTACACAGATGCTTCTAAAGATGTAGATAAGGTAGCTACAGCAGCTGTGGTTCACAAACACAGCATAAAGATCTGCCTGCCTGACAAGGCCTCTATCTTTTCAGCTGAACTTAAGGCAATTGAACTTGCCTTAAATTATATTCAGGAATCTGATGATGACCATTTTGTAATCTTTTCTGATTCCCTGTCATCCCTTCAAGCACTGAGTAATATGAAACATGATAATCTAGTTGTGCTTCAACTTTTAGAAAAGTACAATTTTCTTATAATTGATAATGTTATTATTTTCTGCTGGCTTCCAAGCCATGCAGGAATACGTGGTAATGATAGAGCTGATAGTGCTGCTAAGGCAGCATTATATTTACATATATCTAATACCAAATTACCTTATACTGATTTTAAAAGTTGTATTAACACATGTTTTTTTTTTTAATTTCAATCACCAAATTAATGATTTCTTTTCAAAAAACTCAGTGGATGATTTACATATATTTATATTGAAAAAAGTTATGTTACATAGACACTCACAAATATTAGAACAATGAGACATACATGTGACTTTATACCAGACCTATGTAATATCTCCACTGAGTTTTCCTATTATATTCTTGGAAAAAAAGTTGTGGTATATAATAAAAAAAAAGGACAAGATGTTTCTATGGAGATGTGACTCTTCATTACTCAATGGGAACAGTGGGAAACGTAGTGCAACAATATATTTACCGTTGTTATTTATTAAAAGCACAGAGTAACATTTAGCGAAAAAAGGATCCGATTAGTGTAAAAGGGTTTTATATGCCAACCAGGGCTTTTCCAATTTTTCCAATTGATTATTTTTAATAGCGTTTATTTTTTCAGTATGATATAGGTATTTAATTTGTGGTTTAAAATTTTCAAAGAATGGCAATCTCCCATCTAACTTGCACTTATATATGAATTATTTTGCATGTAGAAGTAATTTATTTAAAACAATGTCATATTGAATGGAACCAAAAATAATAATTTTCATAGTCCATTCCGATTGAATTTGTATATTCTTTTCTGTGCAAGTAAACTTGAAATTATCCCAAAATGTTTTTGAATGTCTGCATTCCCAAAATAAATGAGTAATGGTTTCAGAAGTATTAGTGCAAAAACTACATGAATTGTCATTTTTTATTTTCATTTTATCAGAAGGAGGTTTGTGGCAGTAATCCTGTGATTCATTTTTACTTGAAACCATTGTAACTTTGTATCTTTTGTGCAAATGAAAGGTATTTTAAATAGTTTATTCCAATCTCTGTCTATATTTAAACCGTACTGACCCCATTTTGCAATATATGTTGGCTGCACACCTGATTTATTTAAAACTTCATAAATAGGGCGACAGCCCTTTTTTGTTCCAGTTATGAGAGAAACTGCTAATGGGCAAACAGGGTTTTCTAGGTTGATGGCCAGATGTGCAAAATTCAGATTTTGAAGGTACTCCCTAATTGCCGCAGTCATACCTTCAAATTCTATAAAATTTGAAAGTATGCTAAACTTTTCTATAAATAGTCTAAAAGAAAGCAGATTACCATTGTTATCCATTAGATCATTAATAAATATAATACCTTTGTCATACCATCTCTTATAAAATACACTTGATCTTCCGATCTAAATGTTACTGTTGTACCATAACGGCTGCGTTAGAAATTGTTTCCATGACAGTGGTTTAACATTTAATAGAGTATCCAGACTTGTGTATACATCCTTCCAAAAGGGATTGCATATATTTTGCAATTTATTTTTTACATAATCATTACCCAGAAATAACATCTTAGTCGTAAATGGATACATATGTTTATGGATTTTTATACATTTTTTTATCTCCAACTAGGAATCTTCTAATCCATGTTAGTTTCAATGAATATATGAATTGTTTAATATTAATCATTCTTAATTCCCCATGTTCATAATCTTGGGTTACAACAGTTCTCTTTATTTTGTCTTGGTGATTATTCCATAGGAAATTAAAACACATATCTTGTAGTATTTTAATCTGACTGTCAGGTGGATTTGGTAAAGATGAAAATGAATGGTTTAATTTTGATAAAGCTAAGCTCTTTATGACAGTAATTTTTCCAATCGGTGTGAGTATTCTTTTTGACCAAGATAGTAGTAATGATTTAATTTCTTTTATTTTTCTATCGTAATGTAATGCGACTAGACTATGTAGGTTCGTTGACACTATGATACCAAGGATCACAAAGTCTCCTTGATCCCAATTTAAATTTACATCTTTACAAAGTTTAGCCTTTGAGCCTTATTTTTCCCAAACCATATAACTCTAGTTTTATCAAAATCAAAACAATTAGGGCATATTTAAGTGATTTTTCAGTGCCATCTAATAACAAGAAGGTATCATCGGCATATTGAGAAATTACATATTCAGTGTCCCCTACTTTGACTCCTGTGATGTCTTTATTTGTCCTAACCAGTATAGCTAATACTTCAACACATAAGATAAAAATATATGGGGAAAGCGGATCTCCCTGTCGGCAGACTCGGTGAATAGAAAACCATTCTGATAAGTGACCATTAACGGAAATGCAGGATTTTATATCGGTGTAGAAAACCTTTATCAAATTCCTTATTCCTTGTCCAAATTGAAAAAAACATAATACATGATCAATAAATGACCATGAAAGTGTATCAAAAGCCTTTTCAAAATCTACAATAAGAAGTAGTCCAGGTATATCATTTTTTTCAGTATAATAAAACAAATAGTATATAGAACGTGTATTTTCACCTATATATCGCCCTGTCAAAAAACCAGTCTGATCATCGTTTATAAGTAGAGGTAAAACTTTTTTTAAACGCTGCGCAATGCATGCTGACGCTTATTTATATGAGCAATTTAATAAAGAAATTGGTCTCAAATTTTTTAAGTATTGTTTATCTTTGTTTGTTTTTGGAATGCATGTTATAATTCCTTCTTTTTGCGTGATTGAACGTTCTCCTTGTAATAAACCATGGTTAATAGATCTGAAGGGAAAAATTCCTATATCTTTCCAGAAAAAATTGTAAAACTCCATGGTATAATCACTAGAGCCTGGGCTCTTGAGATTGTGTGCGTTTTTTAAACAAAATAATAATTCTGATAATTCTATTGGGCCTTCTAGTGTATTTTGTAGCTCTCTAGTAAGTTTTGGTATATGACTATCTTTAAACAGTTCATTTAAATTTACATGTTTTACTGGTCTATGTGTATACAATGATTGATAAAAATTCCTAGTTTCTTTTAAAATAGCATGTTGATCTTTTAGGACTTTGCCTTCAGTAGAAATGAGAGAGGGTATACATTTACTTATAAAGTTCCTATTTTCTAAGTTGCAAAAATATCTTGTGATTTTCTCCTCTTCATCTAACCATTTTGCTTTAGATCTTATTTTTATTCCATCTAATTTGTTTTGTCTAAGTTCAAACAGACTTTTTCTTTTACTTTCTAAAAGAATTAAATCAATATCTAATTGCGCTTCTAACATCTCTATATCTTTTAATAGAGTTGCTTCTGTTTTATCTTCTTGTTTTTTAATAAAAGATGAATATGATATTGTTTTCCCACGAAGCTCCATCAATAAAGTTTCAAAAAAAAAAAGTTGATCATCAATATCTAACAACAAATCTTTACAAAAAAAATGTCTTTGATTTGTAGATTTAAGTTTTGATTTTGTGTTCCATATTGAAGTTTAGTATTGTCAATTATTGTTTTAATTTCATCTACATATTTTTTTGTCTTTCAGAAGGGAGTTATTGAATTTCCAGTATGATCTTCCTCTTTCAAATTTTGTGGTAAATGTGGCGAGTCTGCATTCAAGCATAACGAACCAGATTGTCCTAACGACCTCAAATGTACCAACTGCGGTCTGGGACATCACGCAAATTCAAAATTATGTGAAAAATTTAAAAAAGAAAAAGAAATCATAACAGTTAAATATACACAAAACATTCCCTTTCCAGAAGCAAGAAAATTAATTGAAGAAAAATATAAAATTTCAAGTCCGACCTCTTACGCATCTATTCTCAAAACAACAGCAACACACACAGAATGCAGGGATGCAAGTACGCAATACGAACCACAGCCAGAAATTCAAAATACAAAGAATACTTCCTCAGTATCAAATCCAAACAAAAGTCAACAAACACAACTTAACAAACCAAAATTAAACTTTTCACCTAATCAAACTTTTACATTTAAATCAAACACAAAACCGGCAGGCTCTGGCAATGTCAAGAGCATGTCAATTTCTCAGAATTGGAAAGAGGGTTCTTCTAAGACTGTGAAGTCTAGAAGTTCCCCAGTCGTGAAGCCTAATACATCCTCGGTTGGAAAGCCTAGTGCTGCTCCGGCTAAGGAAGTTGGAAAGCCTAGTTCTGCTCCAACTAAGGAAGTTGGAAAGCCTAGTGCTTCTCAAACTGGGGAGCACAAGGAGCAGCCAAAGGTGTCTAATGGCCCTATTGAGCTGCATAACAAATTCGAACAGCTTATGGACATTTCGGAGCCGGCAGCTGCACTGCCACTTCCATCCTCTCATGAAAGGTTAGTTGAGGTGCCACTTCAGCTGACTTCTTCCGGGGAGGAGGATCTATCAGTGGAGATGTCGCTGCTTGAGTCTCCTAAGACCTCTCCTAAATCTAAGGCCAAAAATAAAAACAAAATTAAAAATCGCCTTAGCGCTAAATAATGGGTAAAACTAATAAGATCATTCAATGGAATTGTCGAGGTTTAAAACCAAATTATGATGAAATCAGCTTAATTTTAAATGAACACAACCCTATTGCCTTTTGTCTTCAAGAAACATTCTTGAAGACAAGTGATAAGGTATCTTTTAAACAATACTCACTATACAATCATATTTGTGATACCGGGGACAAGGCCACTGGTGGAGTTTCGATAATCGTTAATCGAAACATTCCTCACAGACCTGTTGCGTTGAAAACAAATTTGCAAGCTATTGCGGTCAGTGTTACTATGCACAGAGTCATAACAATATGTTCCTTATATTTGCCACCTAGTTCTTCACTAGACCCTAAAGATCTAAATCACCTAGATGCACAATTGCCATCACCTTTTATACTCTTGGGCGATTTTAATGCACACAACTACATCTGGGGTTGTAAAGATATAAACGATAAAGGCAAGAAAATTGAGGATTTCTTAGCCAAAAACAATTTGTGTCTTTTTAATAATAAGTCACATACTTACTTACATCCTGCTACAGGCTCTCATTCTTCCATTGATTTAACAATATGCGATCCAATGCTTTTGATGGATTTTTCGTGGAGTGTTGGAGACGACCTCTGTGGAAGTGACCACTTCCCCATATTTCTTGAAAATATCGGCCCCCCACTTCTCGAAAAAACGCAACGATGGAAACTTCGCAAGGATGATTAGACTACGTTTCAATCTCTTTGCGAGGAACAATTAAAGCCTTCCGTTTTCGAGGATGTCGAAGACGCAACTGCTCTTTTTACCAAAACTCTTCACGATATAGCTGATCAAACCATTCCAAAAACCTCGGCAAATCCTAAACGCCCACATAAACCATGGTACGACGATGACTGCAAAAAGGCAGTCAGCGATCGTAAAGCTGCATTAAATAATTTTAACTTGCGGCCAACTCAAACAAATTTAGATAACTTTAGAGTTTTTCGTGCGAAAGCCCGTCGTACTATTAAGGATAGCAAGAGGAAATCCTGGAGATCTTACGTCTCTAGGCTGAATTCTCGCTCATCTCTTAAGAAGACATGGGACATGGTCCGGAAAATAAGTGGTAAAGGTAATTCTAGTTCTGTAAATCATCTTAAAACAGATAATGGAGATATAACATCTGTCAAAGATATTACAAACACTTTGGCAGAAACTTTTTCAAAAAATTCTTCTTCTGAAAATTGTCAACCAAATTTTCTGAAAAATAAGAAACTAAAAGAACAGAAGAAGCTGAACTTCAAGTCAAAAAACTTGGAGAAATACAATGAACTATTCACTCTCAAAGAACTTCGAGAGTCCCTCAAAAAGGCTCATGATACATCAGCTGGTCCTGATGATATCCATTATCAATTACTAAAATATTTACCTGAATCTTGTCTCTCTACCCTTCTTGTTATATTTAATAAGGTTTGGGTGACGGGAAACTTCCCCGATTCTTGGCGGGAAGCAATCGTTATTCCAGTCCCCAAACCTGGAAAGGATCATACGGACCCAATAAATTATCGCCCTATTGCTTTAACGAGTTGTATATGTAAAACCATGGAACGAATGATTAATGAGAGACTCGTTTGGTACCTGGAGTCCAACAAGCTGATAACAAAGTATCAAAGTGGATTCCGGCGCCAACGAGGCACAACAGACAATCTCATTCGATTTGAATCATTTATTAGGGAAGCTTTCATAAAAAAAGAACATCTAGTCGCTGTATTTTTTGACTTGGAGAAAGCTTATGATACTGCGTGGAAGTACGGTATTATGAATGATCTTCATGACCTTGGTCTTAGAGGCCGATTACCCATTTTTATTGAGAAATTCTTAGATGATAGACAATTTCGTGTCCGAATGGGTTCAACCCTCTCTGATATTCATGAACAGGAGATGGGTGTTCCACAGGGCAGTATACTCTCTGTCACACTTTTTAATATAAAGATAAACAGTATAGTAAAATGCATCAATCCAGGTGTGGATTGTTCGCTATACGTTGACGACTTTGTTATATGTTATCGTGCAAAAAACATAAATACTATGGAGAGACAATTACAACAATGTCTAAATAAACTTCAGACCTGGTCTGATGAAAATGGTTTTAAATTTTCTAAGTCTAAAACTAATTGTATGCACTTTTGTCAACTTCGTAAACATCATGAAGACCCTCATCTAACACTGGATGGGTCTCAAATACCAGTAGTGGATAAGATAAAATTCCTTGGTCTTATTTTCGACCGTAAATTAACGTTTATACCACACCTTAAATACTTGAAAGCCAAATGCCTTAAAGCTCTTAACTTACTTAAAGTTGTTGCAAACACTAATTGGGGAGCAGATCGAAAAGTCCTGTTGCGACTTTACAGATCTCTTATCAGATCCAAGCTGGACTACGGCTCGATAGTATATGGATCGACTCGCAAGTCGTACTTGCAGATGCTCGACCCTATACATAATCCAGGATTACGACTCGCCTTAGGTGCCTTTCGTACATCACCAGCCGAAAGTCTATATGTTGAAGCTAATGAACCATCACTGTCTCATAGACGGGACAAATTATTTCTTCAATACGCCATTAAATTAAAGTCAAACCCTTCAAACCCAACTTTCGATAATGTTTTTAATCCTAGTTGTGAACCTCTTTTTGATTGAAAACCGAAAGCCATTCGACCATTTGGTCTTCGTATTAAACCAAAATTAAGAGACACTGAAATCGACCTAAATTTGATTGCCAAGTACAAAGTACCACAAATTCCACCGTGGACTTTGGAAACACCAACAATTATTTTTGATCTTTGTAATAATAACAAATCCAGCACAGACCCTACTGTCTTTCAAAGCAAATTTAATGAAATTAAATCGAAATACAGTAACTTTCAACATATCTACACAGATGGCTCTAAAGGTGGAGATAAGGTAGCTGCAGCAGCTGTTGTTCACAAACACAGCATAAAGAGCCGCCTGCCTGACAAGGCCTCTATCTTTTCAGCTGAACTTAAGGCAATTGAACTTGCCTTAAATTATATTCAGGAATCTGATGATGACCATTTTGTAATCTTTTCTGATTCCCTTTCATCTCTTCAAGCACTGGGTAATATGAAACATGATAACCCAGTTGTGCTTCAACTTTTAGAAAAGTACAATTCTCTTATAATTGATAATGTTATTATTTTCTGCTGGCTTCCAAACCATGTAGGAATACGTGGTAATGATAGAGCTGATAGTGCTGCTAAGGCAGCATTAGATTTACACATCACTATTACCAAATTACCTTATACTGATTTTAAAAGTTGTATTAACACATATATTCGTAACTCTTGGCAAGCCGCTTGGGATTTGTCAGTTAACAATAAACTCCATCCAATTAAACCGTTACTCGGAGAATGGCGTTCTTCTAGTAGACCAATTCGTCGAGAGGAAGTTGTCCTAGCCCGGTGCAGGATAGGGCATACACGTTATACTCATTCATATTTATTACAAGGTGAGCAATTACCAGAATGTATACCCTGCTTTGCACCGTTAACGGTCAAACACATATTATTGGAATGTGTAGACTTTGATCCTATGCGTCAAAGGTACTACAATGTTAATACTATGAAAGAGTTATTTGATACTGTAGATTTTAGTCTTGTTTTAGATTTCCTGAAAGAGATCAGACTATATAAATCATTGTAATGTGTTCTTATATATATTTACTTGTTTATATACCCGTTGACGGGCATTTGTTGATTTACATACATAGTTTATATTACACCTGATCATCCCTTATTTTTTAATAGTTTTATCTTTATATATTTACATTAATTTTTAATTAATACTTCATTTTCATAAATTTTTGCGCACAATATGACCTATTTATGTGTCGACGTGCCGTAAAACACCATTCATTCATTCATTCATTCTTTCAAATTTTCCAAAAGTGAAAGATATAGTTATTATTGAATGGTCTGTTCTGTACCCGGGTAAAATTGCGCTGTCTTCGATGTCAGTAAATAAATGTTCTGATATTAAAAAGAAGTCTAATCTTGCCATTTTATTAGTATTTGTATGGGCGTCTCCATGTGAACCCCTTTTTATCGAAATTTAGTTCTCTCCAGCAGTCTACTAAGTTACATTCATCCATCAGATTTTTAACATTTTCCCTAGCATTAGGGTTATTTATGTTTATATAGTTAAAAGTATCAATTTCATGGTTTAAAACCAGATTAAAATCTCCACCCAGAATAGTTTCGTTTCCATATCTATCAATATCTTGCTTTATGTTTGCATAAAAATCTGGTTTATCGTTATTGGGACCATAAATATTTATTAAGGTCATCCTTTTCCCATTAATTGTAACATCTAGAATAAGTTTGTTACCATCTGAGTCCCCTTCTCTTTTATGTACTTTGTATTCAAAATTGTTATTAAATAAAATTGCAACCCCTCTAGACTGACTATTAAAATTATTAAAAAAACATTCGTATCCCCACTCTACATGTATATAGTTTTCGTCTTTAAGTACAAAATGTGTATCTTGAAGAAAATATACAGAAAATGACTTTTGTTTTAAAAAAAGGAAGACGTCTTTACGTTTGTTTCTATCACCAAGGCATTGGACATTCACTGAAATAAATGATACCTTTTCAGACATAATTCAGAAGACTGTGCTTTGACACATACTGGCGGTTGGTCAGACTACACTGAACCGTGTGCAAATACAGCCAAACTTCGATAGCTCGAACACCGGTGATTCGAATACCATCGGTAACTCGAACACATTGTCCGGTCCCGATACAACTCCTATATAATTCAATGTAATTTATCCTCGATTATTCGAATATTATTTCTCGAATACCCTGGCTCCCTCGAATACTTTTTACGGTCTGAAGATCCATTTTTGTGTGAATTTAAACCTCCTTTAATCGAAGGTGATGATCCGTTGCCACGCGACGTCGGCCATATTAATTGTAATCGACGCGGTTGTTTGTAGCAAGTTTGATCATAGTGCGAAAACAGGTAAAGTTGGTTGTTAAAGGTGCGAACATTTATGATTAAAAAGCGATAATAGACAGATAAAATATATTTTATGGTTAGTGACCTTTTTAAATAAAACAACTGTACAAACAAAAACGTATGTGTAGTAAGATATATCAACAGTGAATTATGTGC